>CATPCV010000049.1:0-64789 GCA_955850985.1 Elophila nymphaeata | reverse complement strand
TACCCTAACCTACCTCACCTAACCTAACCCTAACCTAACCAACCTACCTCACCTAACCTAACCTAACCAAACCTACACCTAACCTACCCTAACCTAACTAACTACCTAACCTAACCTAACCTAACCTAACCTAACCTAACCTAACCTACCCTCACCTAACCTAACCTACCTAACCTAACCTAACCTAACCTAACCTCACCTAACCTAACCTAACCTAACCTAACCTAACCTAACCTAACCTAACCTAACCTAACCTAACCTAACCTAACCTAACCTAACCTAACCTAACCTAACTACCTAACCTAACCTAACCTAACCTACCTAACCTAACCTAACCTAACCTAACCTAACCTACCCTAACCTAACCTAACCTAACCTAACCTAACCTAACCTACCTAACTAACCTAACCTAACCTAACCTAACCTAACCTAACCTAACCTAACCTAACCTACCTAACCTAACCTAACCTAACCTAACCTAACCTAACCTAACCTAACCTAACCTAACCTAACCTACCTAACCTAACCTAACCTAACCTAACCTAACCTAACCTAACCTAACCTAACCTAACCTAACCTAACCTACCTAACCTAACCTAACCTAACCTAACCTAACCTAACCTAACCTAACCTAACCTCCTAACCTAACCTAACCTAACCTAACCTAACCTAACCTAACCTAACTACTAACCTAACCTAACCTAACCTAACCTAACCTAACCTACCCTAACCTAACCTAACCTAACCTACCTAACCTAACCTAACCTAACCTAACCTAACCTAACCTAACCTAACCTAACCTAACCTAACCTAACCTAACCTAACCTAACCTAACCTACCTAACCTAACCTAACCTAACCTAACCTAACCTAACCTAACCTAACCTAACCTAACCTAACCTAACCTAACCTAACCTAACCTAACCTAACCTAACCTAACCTAACCTAACCTAACCTAACCTAACCTAACCTAACCTAACCTAACCTAACCTAACCTAACCTAACCTAACCTAACCTAACCTAACCTAACCTAACCTAACCTAACCTAACCTAACCTAACCTAACCTAACCTAACCTAACCTAACCTAACCTAACCTAACCTAACCTAACCTAACCTAACCTAACCTAACCTAACCTAACCTAACCTAACCTAACCTAACCTAACCTAACCTAACCTAACCTAACCTAACCTAACCTAACCTAACCTAACCTAACCTAACCTAACCTAACCTAACCTAACCTAACCTAACCTAACCTAACCTAACCTAACCTAACCTAACCTAACCTAACCTAACCTAACCTAACCTAACCTAACCTAACCTAACCTAACCTAACCTAACCTAACCTAACCTAACCTAACCTAACCTAACCTAACCTAACCTAACCTAACCTAACCTAACCTAACCTAACCTAACCTAACCTAACCTAACCTAACCTAACCTAACCTAACCTAACCTAACCTAACCTAACCTAACCTAACCTAACCTAACCTAACCTAACCTAACCTAACCTAACCTAACCTAACCTAACCTAACCTAACCTAACCTAACCTAACCTAACCTAACCTAACCTAACCTAACCTAACCTAACCTAACCTAACCTAACCTAACCTAACCTAACCTAACCTAACCTAACCTAACCTAACCTAACCTAACCTAACCTAACCTAACCTAACCTAACCTAACCTAACCTAACCTAACCTAACCTAACCTAACCTAACCTAACCTAACCTAACCTAACCTAACCTAACCTAACCTAACCTAACCTAACCTAACCTACCTAACCTAACCTAACCTAACCTAACCTAACCTAACCTAACCTAACCTAACCTAACCTAACCTAACCTAACCTAACCTAACCTAACCTAACCTAACCTAACCTAACCTAACCTAACCTAACCTAACCTAACCTAACCTAACCTAACCTAACCTAACCTAACCTAACCTAACCTAACCTAACCTAACCTAACCTAACCTAACCTAACCTAACCTAACCTAACCTAACCTAACCTAACCTAACCTAACCTAACCTAACCTAACCTAACCTAACCTAACCTAACCTAACCTAACCTAACCTAACCTAACCTAACCTAACCTAACCTAACCTAACCTAACCTAACCTAACCTAACCTAACCTAACCTAACCTAACCTAACCTAACCTAACCTAACCTAACCTAACCTAACCTAACCTAACCTAACCTAACCTAACCTAACCTAACCTAACCTAACCTAACCTAACCTAACCTAACCTAACCTAACCTAACCTAACCTAACCTAACCTAACCTAACCTAACCTAACCTAACCTAACCTAACCTAACCTAACCTAACCTAACCTAACCTAACCTAACCTAACCTAACCTAACCTAACCTAACCTAACCTAACCTAACCTAACCTAACCTAACCTAACCTAACCTAACCTAACCTAACCTAACCTAACCTAACCTAACCTAACCTAACCTAACCTAACCTAACCTAACCTAACCTAACCTAACCTAACCTAACCTAACCTAACCTAACCTAACCTAACCTAACCTAACCTAACCTAACCTAACCTAACCTAACCTAACCTAACCTAACCTAACCTAACCTAACCTAACCTAACCTAACCTAACCTAACCTAACCTAACCTAACCTAACCTAACCTAACCTAACCTAACCTAACCTAACCTAACCTAACCTAACCTAACCTAACCTAACCTAACCTAACCTAACCTAACCTAACCTAACCTAACCTAACCTAACCTAACCTAACCTAACCTAACCTAACCTAACCTAACCTAACCTAACCTAACCTAACCTAACCTAACCTAACCTAACCTAACCTAACCTAACCTAACCTAACCTAACCTAACCTAACCTAACCTAACCTAACCTAACCTAACCTAACCTAACCTAACCTAACCTAACCTAACCTAACCTAACCTAACCTAACCTAACCTAACCTAACCTAACCTAACCTAACCTAACCTAACCTAACCTAACCTAACCTAACCTAACCTAACCTAACCTAACCTAACCTAACCTAACCTAACCTAACCTAACCTAACCTAACCTAACCTAACCTAACCTAACCTAACCTAACCTAACCTAACCTAACCTAACCTAACCTAACCTAACCTAACCTAACCTAACCTAACCTAACCGTAACCTAACCTAACCTAACCTAACCTAACCTAACCTAACCTAACCTAACCTAACCTAACCTAACCTAACCTAACCTAACCTAACCTAACCTAACCTAACCTAACCTAACCTAACCTAACCTAACCTAACCTAACCTAACCTAACCTAACCTAACCTAACCTAACCTAACCTAACCTAACCTAACCTAACCTAACCTAACCTAACCTAACCTAACCTAACCTAACCTAACCTAACCTAACCTAACCTAACCTAACCTAACCTAACCTAACCTAACCTAACCTAACCTAACCTAACCTAACCTAACCTAACCTAACCTAACCTAACCTAACCTAACCTAACCTAACCTAACCTAACCTAACCTAACCTAACCTAACCTAACCTAACCTAACCTAACCTAACCTAACCTAACCTAACCTAACCTAACCTAACCTAACCTAACCTAACCTAACCTAACCTAACCTAACCTAACCTAACCTAACCTAACCTAACCTAACCTAACCTAACCTAACCTAACCTAACCTAACCTAACCTAACCTAACCTAACCTAACCTAACCTAACCTAACCTAACCTAACCTAACCTAACCTAACCTAACCTAACCTAACCTAACCTAACCTAACCTAACCTAACCTAACCTAACCTAACCTAACCTAACCTAACCTAACCTAACCTAACCTAACCTAACCTAACCTAACCTAACCTAACCTAACCTAACCTAACCTAACCTAACCTAACCTAACCTAACCTAACCTAACCTAACCTAACCTAACCTAACCTAACCTAACCTAACCTAACCTAACCTAACCTAACCTAACCTAACCTAACCTAACCTAACCTAACCTAACCTAACCTAACCTAACCTAACCTAACCTAACCTAACCTAACCTAACCTAACCTAACCTAACCTAACCTAACCTAACCTAACCTAACCTAACCTAACCTAACCTAACCTAACCTAACCTAACCTAACCTAACCTAACCTAACCTAACCTAACCTAACCTAACCTAACCTAACCTAACCTAACCTAACCTAACCTAACCTAACCTAACCTAACCTAACCTAACCTAACCTAACCTAACCTAACCTAACCTAACCTAACCTAACCTAACCTAACCTAACCTAACCTAACCTAACCTAACCTAACCTAACCTAACCTAACCTAACCTAACCTAACCTAACCTAACCTAACCTAACCTAACCTAACCTAACCTAACCTAACCTAACCTAACCTAACCTAACCTAACCTAACCTAACCTAACCTAACCTAACCTAACCTAACCTAACCTAACCTAACCTAACCTAACCTAACCTAACCTAACCTAACCTAACCTAACCTAACCTAACCTAACCTAACCTAACCTAACCTAACCTAACCTAACCTAACCTAACCTAACCTAACCTAACCTAACCTAACCTAACCTAACCTAACCTAACCTAACCTAACCTAACCTAACCTAACCTAACCTAACCTAACCTAACCTAACCTAACCTAACCTAACCTAACCTAACCTAACCTAACCTAACCTAACCTAACCTAACCTAACCTAACCTAACCTAACCTAACCTAACCTAACCTAACCTAACCTAACCTAACCTAACCTAACCTAACCTAACCTAACCTAACCTAACCTAACCTAACCTAACCTAACCTAACCTAACCTAACCTAACCTAACCTAACCTAACCTAACCTAACCTAACCTAACCTAACCTAACCTAACCTAACCTAACCTAACCTAACCTAACCTAACCTAACCTAACCTAACCTAACCTAACCTAACCTAACCTAACCTAACCTAACCTAACCTAACCTAACCTAACCTAACCTAACCTAACCTAACCTAACCTAACCTAACCTAACCTAACCTAACCTAACCTAACCTAACCTAACCTAACCTAACCTAACCTAACCTAACCTAACCTAACCTAACCTAACCTAACCTAACCTAACCTAACCTAACCTAACCTAACCTAACCTAACCTAACCTAACCTAACCTAACCTAACCTAACCTAACCTAACCTAACCTAACCTAACCTAACCTAACCTAACCTAACCTAACCTAACCTAACCTAACCTAACCTAACCTAACCTAACCTAACCTAACCTAACCTAACCTAACCTAACCTAACCTAACCTAACCTAACCTAACCTAACCTAACCTAACCTAACCTAACCTAACCTAACCTAACCTAACCTAACCTAACCTAACCTAACCTAACCTAACCTAACCTAACCTAACCTAACCTAACCTAACCTAACCTAACCTAACCTAACCTAACCTAACCTAACCTAACCTAACCTAACCTAACCTAACCTAACCTAACCTAACCTAACCTAACCTAACCTAACCTAACCTAACCTAACCTAACCTAACCTAACCTAACCTAACCTAACCTAACCTAACCTAACCTAACCTAACCTAACCTAACCTAACCTAACCTAACCTAACCTAACCTAACCTAACCTAACCTAACCTAACCTAACCTAACCTAACCTAACCTAACCTAACCTAACCTAACCTAACCTAACCTAACCTAACCTAACCTAACCTAACCTAACCTAACCTAACCTAACCTAACCTAACCTAACCTAACCTAACCTAACCTAACCTAACCTAACCTAACCTAACCTAACCTAACCTAACCTAACCTAACCTAACCTAACCTAACCTAACCTAACCTAACCTAACCTAACCTAACCTAACCTAACCTAACCTAACCTAACCTAACCTAACCTAACCTAACCTAACCTAACCTAACCTAACCTAACCTAACCTAACCTAACCTAACCTAACCTAACCTAACCTAACCTAACCTAACCTAACCTAACCTAACCTAACCTAACCTAACCTAACCTAACCTAACCTAACCTAACCTAACCTAACCTAACCTAACCTAACCTAACCTAACCTAACCTAACCTAACCTAACCTAACCTAACCTAACCTAACCTAACCTAACCTAACCTAACCTAACCTAACCTAACCTAACCTAACCTAACCTAACCTAACCTAACCTAACCTAACCTAACCTAACCTAACCTAACCTAACCTAACCTAACCTAACCTAACCTAACCTAACCTAACCTAACCTAACCTAACCTAACCTAACCTAACCTAACCTAACCTAACCTAACCTAACCTAACCTAACCTAACCTAACCTAACCTAACCTAACCTAACCTAACCTAACCTAACCTAACCTAACCTAACCTAACCTAACCTAACCTAACCTAACCTAACCTAACCTAACCTAACCTAACCTAACCTAACCTAACCTAACCTAACCTAACCTAACCTAACCTAACCTAACCTAACCTAACCTAACCTAACCTAACCTAACCTAACCTAACCTAACCTAACCTAACCTAACCTAACCTAACCTAACCTAACCTAACCTAACCTAACCTAACCTAACCTAACCTAACCTAACCTAACCTAACCTAACCTAACCTAACCTAACCTAACCTAACCTAACCTAACCTAACCTAACCTAACCTAACCTAACCTAACCTAACCTAACCTAACCTAACCTAACCTAACCTAACCTAACCTAACCTAACCTAACCTAACCTAACCTAAC
Organism: Elophila nymphaeata; assembly: GCA_955850985.1. Lineage (NCBI taxonomy): Eukaryota > Metazoa > Arthropoda > Insecta > Lepidoptera > Crambidae > Elophila > Elophila nymphaeata. Next base: position 58,065 of record CATPCV010000049.1, on the reverse strand, counting down.
CTAACCTAACCTAACCTAACCTAACCTAACCTAACCTAACCTAACCTAACCTAACCTAACCTAACCTAACCTAACCTAACCTAACCTAACCTAACCTAACCTAACCTAACCTAACCTAACCTAACCTAACCTAACCTAACCTAACCTAACCTAACCTAACCTAACCTAACCTAACCTAACCTAACCTAACCTAACCTAACCTAACCTAACCTAACCTAACCTAACCTAACCTAACCTAACCTAACCTAACCTAACCTAACCTAACCTAACCTAACCTAACCTAACCTAACCTAACCTAACCTAACCTAACCTAACCTAACCTAACCTAACCTAACCTAACCTAACCTAACCTAACCTAACCTAACCTAACCTAACCTAACCTAACCTAACCTAACCTAACCTAACCTAACCTAACCTAACCTAACCTAACCTAACCTAACCTAACCTAACCTAACCTAACCTAACCTAACCTAACCTAACCTAACCTAACCTAACCTAACCTAACCTAACCTAACCTAACCTAACCTAACCTAACCTTTTTTTTTTTTTTTTTTTTTTTTTTTTTTTTTTTTTGACGGTGGGAACCAATTTACTGGCCGTATCGCACGCTGGCAAGGCGTGCGACGTGTGCGGGGATCACTGGCGCGGAACAACGCCAGTACTACCCGCTAAACGCCACCGGTACCCTCCTAAGCCCTTATGAGGGCGCTTTGGGTTCGGCGCACTGTATGTGCGCCATTTCACCAAAGCGTCCCCGGGCTGGCCCGGTCCAACAGTGAACCGGGCGACGCGCCTGTGGGGGATTACGCTAGGGTACTAGGTAATCCCCAGACGGGGTGGCCTATGCCGACTGGCACCAAGGACGCGCGGTTTGCCAACCGCGCCCAGACCACCTTAGGGCCGACGAAGACCGGCGGTCACAGCCGCCTGCCTTCTCCGGCCCTGCCGCCTACGCCGGAGGGGAGCGGCTAGAGCATCCTCCTCCCGCTCCCTCTCCGCTGCCTCCTTCTGCCCCATCACATCCTCGCAGAAGGAGGCGGTAGCCTTCCAAGCCCTCTCATTACCAAGCATGGCTCTAACCATGCTTGGCAATGAGAGCGCTCCTCCGCCGAGCGCCGCCACCAACGTGCGACGCTCGTTTCGCCAGGCCGGGCACTCGACAAGCGTGTGCTCGGCCGTGTCGTCAGGGGAGTTGCAGTGGTGACACCGCGGCAACTCCTCCCGACGGGCGATACGGTACAGGTAGTGACCGAAGCACCCATGTCCGGTCAGTACCTGTACCAGGCGGTAGGTGAGGCTACCCCGCTGGCGCCCTACCCACTCCTCCAACACCGGACGAATCGCCTCGATCGTCCGGTGGCCAGCGGCTGGGTTGGCGAGTGCCTCATCCCATCGGCGCAGAGCCTCCCTCTGCGCCTGGGTGCGGACCCGTTCGACCTCCTCTCGAACGGGTCGCTCGCCCCGCTCTCTCGCCGCGGCCCTATGTCGATGCACCTGGGACAGAACCAGGGCATCGACCTCCCACGGGAGCGTGCCTGCGAGGACGCAGGCAGCCCCGTGGCTGACCGTGCGGTAAGCCCGCACGGCCCGGGCCGCGATGACCCTCTGCGGTCTCCGCAGGAGGGCCCTCGTGCGGGACGAGAGGCACTCCGCCCACACCGGGGCTCCGTATAGTGCCATCGACCTTATCACCCCGTGATAAAGCCGACGGCACGACGCCTTCGGCCCCCCCACATTGGGGAGGAGCCGCCCGAGTCCGGCTGCGGCGGCGCACAGCCGGGGAGCGAGGAGCCTAAAATGCTCCTCGAAGCTCCACCGGGGATCCAGGGTCAGGCCGAGATACTTCATATGCATCTCGACGTGAACCTGGACCCCCTCTACCCGGGCACGGAGCCCCGGTGGGATCCTGCGTCTAGGGGCATGGAACGCCATGGCCCTCGTTTTCTCGAGGGCCACCTCCAGCCCCAGGAGGCGGATGCGTCGGACGACCATGGAGGTGCCGACCGACGCAAGGTGGACCGCCCCCTCCCACTCCCTCGCTCTCGCCGCGACAAGGGTGTCGTCCGCGAAGCAGACGACCTCCATTCGCGGCAAGAGCGAGCCACGCAGGACCCAGTTGTACCCCAGGTTCCATAGTAGAGGGCCTAATACGGAACCCTGGGGCACACCTGCCGCCACTGTCCACGACTGGACGCGGCCCTCCGCATCCTCGTAGAGGACTGACCTGTCTCGCAGGTAGTCCTGTACGAGGGTGCGGAGGTAGAGGGGCACTCGATGAAAATTGAGCGCCGCCTCTATGCACTCGTGGGGGATGGTGTTGAACGCGTTCGCGATGTCCAAGGACACCGCGACCACCACCTCCCCCCGTGCTGTGGCCACCTCAGTCCACCTTTTGAGGTGGCCTACCGCGTCCACCGTGGACCGGCCGGTGCGGAAGCCGTACTGGCAGTCTGCCAAGTCCGGCCCCGTGCCCTCAATGTGCTCGATGATCCGGGAGGCGAGAATCTTCTCAAACGCCTTCCCGGACTCATCGAGCAACACCACCGGCCGATAGCCCGCTGGAGAGTCCGCCGGGCGGCCCTCTTTACGGAGCAGGCAGAGCCGCCCCACTCTCCAGCGCCTGGGAAAGCGACCCGTCGCGATGCACACATCCAGCACCGCGCGGAATCGGTCTCCCAGGGGGCCCAAGGCGATCGCCATCACCTTGGCTGGGGCCCCATCCGGCCCCGGAGCCTTGTTATGGCTCCGGAGTCGGTCCCTCACCATGTCGAACTCAACGTCCGACACGGAGGGGCCTGCGGCCCACACCTCCGGGGCGGAACCGGAGGGCATCCTGGGGGGTGCGAAGGGTCCGGGGTTGGGAAAAAGTGTCCCCAGCACCCTTCGCAACAACCCTGGCTCCATACAGGACGTGGAGGGGGCCGCCGAAGCGAATTTCCCCCTCACCGTCCTGTACGGCCTCCCCCAGGGGTCGCTGTCAAGGATGGCTATGTACCTATCCCAGGCAGCGACCTTGGCCCTGCAGATGGCAGTTCGCAGGGCCGTGTGGGCCTCATTGTACGCCCGGCGGAGGCCTTCCTCCTCACCGGGCGTTCTCCGGGCGCGCCTACGACACCGTAGGTAGGCGCGCCTGGCCCCCATACTGGCGGTACGCAGGGTCGTGAGCTCCTGCGTCCACCAGTATACCTGCCCCCTGCTCCGTGGGCAGGCCCGCGCCCTCGGCATGGCGGCACTGCAGACGACGTTGATGTCGTCTGCGAAAAGGTCCGCCATGCCGTCGGCATCCCTGGCGACAGTGTCGGGCACATCTGACCAAGCCCGCACCGTCGCCGCCTCCTCCGCCACATCAGGCTGGAGGCGTGTGAGCATCCACCTTCTGAAAGGTGAACTGCCCACACGGGGGCCCAGATGAAAGGGGGCCCCAGGGGATGCCGTGGAGACCTCGTATCGGACGTACCTGTGGTCCGATAGGGTCTCCATATCCACCACCACCCGCCAGTCCCGAACTCGGGCCGCGAGCGGCGGGGTGGCAAAGGACACGTCGACAATCGACGTGCCCTGCCAGCGGGCGCAGGTCGGGGTGGTACCTCGATTGAGGATCTGGAGCCCCAGGGAGAAAACCCAGGACTCCAGGACACCACCCCGAACGTCGGTGCTGGGAGACCCCCACGCCGTAGATTTGGCGTTGAGGTCCCCTGCCACCAGCACCTGACGGGGGGCCGCGCGGTGCACGACCCCTTCAACCGCAGCGAGAAACCGCTCAAAGTCGGCTCTGCTGCGGTTGGGGGAGAAGTAGGTCGACACCACCACTACTTCCCCCCAGCGGGCCACCACATACCCCTCCCCTCGTTCCACGAAAACGAGGGGAGGGCCCGCGCCTGTTCCCATGATGGCCGCGGAGCCGTCCGTCGCCCCCATCCACCTGTCGGACTGGGGAACGCGGTACGGCTCCGAGACCACCGCCAAATCAACCCCCCACTCCGCCGCCACCTGACACAGGAGGTCCTGTGCCCCGGCGGAGTGGTTGAGGTTGGCCTGCAGTAGTTTCCCCGATGTCCTACTCTGCATTATTAATGGACATCGGGGTCACTGCAGGGGTCGCCACTGGCGAGGCGCGGCGCGGCGAGATGCGGCGCGGCGCGGCCCGGGGCGCCGCCTCAGGCGCGACGCGGGGGGCTGTCCCCGGTTGGGGGAGGCGGCCCTTGACAGGCGGGGGATTACATTTGGCCCCCGCCATTCGGTGCCCGGCTGCCAGGCCCCTGTCCGCACACACCGCACAGTGTGGCGGGGCCGAGCAGCCCTTAGCCTTGTGCCCCTCTTTGCCGCAGCGATAGCAGAGATTACTGCGGTCTTTACTGGAGGGGCACTTCGCTCCTGGATGCCCAGGTGCCAGGCATCTATGGCACCTCATGGGGCGTCCTTCCAGGAGCCGGACCGTCGCTGCGACCCAGCCCACAGGCAGCCTCCCGTCCTTTAGCACCTTGGCAATTACCTCCACCGGGCAGGAGGCAATCGCCGACCCCCCTCCCCTCATGCCGAAGGACACCGCCCCCACCCTTATACTCTCCGGGGGGCAGCCGGCCTTTAGGGCCAAGGCCACTTGTACCTCCTCGGGTGTCGTGGCGTCATCCAGCCCCGACACCCGAATCTCGGCCATCTTGATAGGCCGAGACACCTTGGCCGCGTCGCCCAGGGCCTCTCCCACCTTGGCCGCTAGGGTATCGGCCTGGGCCGTCGTTGTTCCGGACGGGAGCTCAATAATGCGAGCTCCCGTGACCGTTGTCCGGAACTTCGCCGGACCTATGCCCAGCTCACCCAGGCTGACCGCCGACTTCGCTTTGGCCAGGGCGTCCTTGTAGGTGGCCCCCCCGGCCACCGCCTCCGGCTTCAGCGCCACCACCACCGCCAGGGTCTTAGGCGGCTTCGGCACTTTGGGGCCTTGTGGGCCCTTAGCGGCCTTCTTGCCCTTTTTGGCCTTCTTCTTCGCGCCTTGGGTTGCCGTGGTGGGCACCGGAGCCGGAGCCTTTTTTGGCTTCCGCTTCACCACGGTCACCCATTCACCCTCGTTCGTCGGAGGCGCACCTCCAGTGGGGATCGGCGCTGCCCCCTGCACCTCCACCCTCACAGTAGGGCGAGGTGGAGCCGGCGGAGCTGGGGCCGACGGGGCAGGAGCCGGTGGGCTGCTTTTACCCTTGCCCTTGCCCTTGCCCTTCGCCTTGGCCTTTGCAGGCATGTTGGCCGGCGGAGCCAGTGTAGCCGGGGACTCCCTGCTACCCCCAGAAGCTCTGGCATCCGCCGCCAACGGTGGGCGGCGGGGGCGCTCCGCAGCTGGCAACAATCGGCCATCTACCTCCAGGCCCTCCAACCTGGCCTGGAGCATGTTGCTCAGCTGCTGCACCATTGAGCTGTGGCTCTCCCGCATCTCAGCCCGCAGCTCGTCCCTAATCAGGGAGAGGACTCCTGGGTCCGCACCCACGGGGGTGTCCACAGCGATGGGCTCCGCCGACCTCCTGCGGCGCCCCTCCCGAGACTCCTCAAAGGCCCTCCTGAATGCAGCGAGCTCAGCCGAGACCTTGCTGAGCTCCTCCTGCAGGCGCTTGTTGTCCGCCCGCAGTCGCTGCATCTCCTCCGAGGTCTCCCTCTTTGCCAGGGCCTGCACCATCGCCAAGAGGGACCCCGCGCCCGACTTGATGGCTTTTTGGCAGGTCCCCTTCAGGTTCCTGGACTTTTTAGCCACCAAGCTGACCTCCCTCCAGCGTTTCTCCGCCTCTTTCACCAGGGCCTCCGCCGACATGCGGCCCGGTTCAAATCGGCCCTCCTCGTTGCTCAGAGCGTCACTGTATTCGGCGTCGGAGCCGGAGCCGGAGTCCTGTTCTCCCTCCCGCAGCTCCTTACGGGCCTGAGACACCCCCACGCTGTGCCCGCCGCCGCCACTTCTACCGCCTCTGCCCTTTTTTGAGCGGGGCACCTTCGGCTCCGGCGCGGCCAACGGCGTGTCCTTTAAGTACGCGGACGCCGCCGAGACCCTCTTTTTGCCGGCGACCCGCCCAGCCTTCGGCTCGGCCACCGTCTCCGCCTCTGACGCGGTCCCCAGGCTCACCCTCGAACCCGACAGCGAACCCGTCAATGAACTTGCCCGCCCAGCAGGCACAGGCACCAACAAGCGCAGCGATTGACCAGACCTGCTCCTGGTCAACCTCGCACCTTCCTCCTGATTCGGAGGAGTCTCCGCAAAGACAACCTCCACGCCTCCCTCACTCGTAACAGATTTCACACTGGTCGTCCGAGATAACGACGAGCGCCCGTGGTCAGCGGGATAGTATGACCTCGCTTCGACTGAAGCGGCGCAGTCCTGGCCCCCCCCAGATACGTGGGGCCAGCCGCCGGCCGAAGCCGACGGGAGGGGTTCTCCACCATCGGTGGTACCCTCCTGGGGTAACGTTTTTTTCGGTACTGCTTTATCCATTTTTTGTTTTCGTTTTTTAGCGAGTAACGGCTCTCGCATCTCCACACCCTAGTGCTAGGGACCAGACTCCCTCTGGCCATTCAGCCTATCGCCACACCCACAAAGCTTAGGCTTGGGGCTTTTTTATTGAGGTGTGCTCCTCTCAGGCTGGACCTCAATGGCCCAACCCCTTGGCCCTCTCAATGAGGGTAACAAGTTGCCCGACGAGGCTCTGTCATACAGAATCCCCGCCGCGCGACAGCTCAAAAGCCGTCCACCCAATCGACCCACTCACCCCACGAGGGGGTGAGTTCGCGACCACTGGCCGCCATACACCGACCAACAAAGGTCCACTGGCCCCCCAAAGGGACCCCACGACTTCGGCGTAAAACGCCACGGGCAAAAATCGCCCCCTCCACTGGAGCGCTAGCGACCGGGATTACTCCCCCGGCCATCCAGCCCCTCGGCACGCTCCGAACCTTGGGCTTTGGAGGATTTTTTATTGAGGTTTACTCCTCTTGACCCGGACAAACGCCCCGCCGGTCCCCGGCCCCTCAATTGGGGTAACGGGTTGCCCGACACGCCCCCGGAGTTCGGGAGACGTGCCGCGCGCCTACATCCCGACCGCGCTCTGATTAGCAGAGTACGGCGGGAGCAGGGGCAGTTGCTGTCCGCGCCGGCCGAAGCCGGTACCCCCCAAATCTGGAGGGCGTTCCCCTATCCGCAACCCGGGGACGCGTCCGATAGCGATACTGCTGGATCGCTTCCCTCTCCACAGGGAGAAGGCGGAAACCTAACCTAACCTAACCTAACCTAACCTAACCTAACCTAACCTAACCTAACCTAACCTAACCTAACCTAACCTAACCTAACCTAACCTAACCTAACCTAACCTAACCTAACCTAACCTAACCTAACCTAACCTAACCTAACCTAACCTAACCTAACCTAACCTAACCTAACCTAACCTAACCTAACCTAACCTAACCTAACCTAACCTAACCTAACCTAACCTAACCTAACCTAACCTAACCTAACCTAACCTAACCTAACCTAACCTAACCTAACCTAACCTAACCTAACCTAACCTAACCTAACCTAACCTAACCTAACCTAACCTAACCTAACCTAACCTAACCTAACCTAACCTAACCTAACCTAACCTAACCTAACCTAACCTAACCTAACCTAACCTAACCTAACCTAACCTAACCTAACCTAACCTAACCTAACCTAACCTAACCTAACCTAACCTAACCTAACCTAACCTAACCTAACCTAACCTAACCTAACCTAACCTAACCTAACCTAACCTAACCTAACCTAACCTAACCTAACCTAACCTAACCTAACCTAACCTAACCTAACCTAACCTAACCTTTTTTTTTTTTTTTTTTTTTTACATCAGGAAATCCATTTACGGACATTTCCCCCGCTTGCGAGGCGAGGTACTCTTGTGGGAACCGACCGATAGGACGGTCGATCGCAGCCATCCCCCACCGAAGTGGGAAACAACTGCGGACTCCCCCGACGCTAAGCGCTAGCCGCCTAGCGCCGGGTCCTACCCCCTAAAACCTGATGGCACCCTGCTGGCCCTTATGGAGGCATACCGGGTTCGACGCACGCTAAGGTGCGCCACTTCTCCAGTATGTCTCCGGGCATGCCCGACCTCGCGGGTCGGGCTCCCCCCGGCTCCTTGGAGCCGGGCCGGGGCCCGGCCCCCCTCCCTTGCCCTTTTCAGGGTAGGTTGGGGGGCCGGGTGCGCCTCTGGGGATTGCTCTAGGGTACCTGAGCAATCCCAGACGGGGGGCCCATGCCGACTGGCACCGGTGACACACAGGTCGCCACCCGTGTGCGAGCCCCGCCGGGACGGTTGGAGACAAGGGAAGGACAGGCAGTCTAAGCCGCCAGCCTTCCCCGATCCCGCCGTCCCTGCCGTCTACGCCGGAGGGGAGCGGCTAGAGCATCCTCCTCCCGCTCCCTCTCCGCAGCCTCCTTCTGCAAGATCACCGTCTCGCAGAAGGAGGCGGCAGCCTTCCAGGCCCTCTCACTGCCAAGCATGGCTCGTACCATACTTGGCAATGAGAGAGCTCCACCTCCGAGCGCCGCAACCAGGGTGCGACGCTCGTTTTGCCAGGCCGGGCACTCCACTAAGGTGTGCTCGGCCGTGTCGTCGGGACAGTCGTCGCAGTGATGACACCGCGGCGACTCCTCCCGACGGGCAACGCGGTGCAGGTAGTGACCGAAGCAACCATGTCCGGTCAGTACCTGCACCAGGCGGAAGGTCAGGCTGCCCCGCTGGCGCCCTACCCACTCCTCCAACACCGGACGAATAGCATCAATCGTCCGGTGGCCAGCGGCTGGGAGGGCGAGTGCCTCGCCCCACCGGCGCAGAGCCTCCCTCTGCGCCTCGGCCCGGACCCGTTCTACCTCTTCCAGAACGGGTCTCTCTCCCCGCACCCTCGCTGCGACCCTATGCCGATGCACCTGGGCAAGCACCAGGGCATCAGCATCCCACGGGAGCGTGCCTGCTAGAACGCAGGCCGCCCCGTGGCTGACCGTGCGATATGCTCGCACGGCCCGGGTCGCAATGGCCCTCTGCGGTCTTCGCAAGAGGGCCCGAGTGCGGGAGTTGAGGCACTCCGCCCACACCGGGGCTCCGTACAGTGCCATCGACCGTATCACTCCGTGATACAGTCGACGGCACAACGCCTTCGGCCCCCCCACATTCGGGAGGAGCCGACCGAGTCCGGCTGCGGCGGCGCACAGCCGGGGAGCGAGGAGCCTGAAGTGCTCCTCGAACCTCCATCGGGGATCCAGGGTCAGGCCGAGGTACTTGATATGCACCTCGACGGGAACCTGAACCCCCTCCACCCGGACACGGAGCCCCGATGGGGTCCTGCGTCGTGGGGCATGGAACGCCATGGCCCTCGTTTTATCGAGGGCCACCTCCAGCCCCAGGAGGCGGATGCGTCGGACGACCATCGAGGTGCCGACCGACGCAAGGTGGACCGCCTCGTCCCACTCCCTCGCTTTCGCCGCGACAAGGGTGTCGTCCGCAAAGCAGACGACATCCATTCGCGGCAAGAGGGAGCCACGCAGGACCCAGTTGTACCCCAGGTTCCATAGGAGGGGGCCCAACACGGAACCTTGGGGCACTCCTGCCGCCACTGGCCACGATCGGACGCGACCCTCCGCGTCCTCGTACAGGACTGACCTGTCACGCAGGTAGTCTCGTACGAGGGCGCAGAGGTAGAGGGGCACTCTGTGAAAGCTGAGCGCCGCCTCTATGCACTCATGGGGGATGGTGTTGAATGCGTTCGCGATGTCCAAGGACACCGCGATCGCCACCTCCCCCCGTGCGTAGGCCACCTCAGTCCACCTCTTGAGGTGGCCTATCGCGTCGATCGTGGACCGAACCTAACCTAACCTAACCTAACCTAACCTAACCTAACCTAACCTAACCTAACCTAACCTAACCTAACCTAACCTAACCTAACCTAACCTAACCTAACCTAACCTAACCTAACCTAACCTAACCTAACCTAACCTAACCTAACCTAACCTAACCTAACCTAACCTAACCTAACCTAACCTAACCTAACCTAACCTAACCTAACCTAACCTAACCTAACCTAACCTAACCTAACCTAACCTAACCTAACCTAACCTAACCTAACCTAACCTAACCTAACCTAACCTAACCTAACCTAACCTAACCTAACCTAACCTAACCTAACCTAACCTAACCTAACCTAACCTAACCTAACCTAACCTAACCTAACCTAACCTAACCTAACCTAACCTAACCTAACCTAACCTAACCTAACCTAACCTAACCTAACCTAACCTAACCTAACCTAACCTAACCTAACCTAACCTAACCTAACCTAACCTAACCTAACCTAACCTAACCTAACCTAACCTAACCTAACCTAACCTAACCTAACCTAACCTAACCTAACCTAACCTAACCTAACCTAACCTAACCTAACCTAACCTAACCTAACCTAACCTAACCTAACCTAACCTAACCTAACCTAACCTAACCTAACCTAACCTAACCTAACCTAACCTAACCTAACCTAACCTAACCTAACCTAACCTAACCTAACCTAACCTAACCTAACCTAACCTAACCTAACCTAACCTAACCTAACCTAACCTAACCTAACCTAACCTAACCTAACCTAACCTAACCTAACCTAACCTAACCTAACCTAACCTAACCTAACCTAACCTAACCTAACCTAACCTAACCTAACCTAACCTAACCTAACCTAACCTAACCTAACCTAACCTAACCTAACCTAACCTAACCTAACCTAACCTAACCTAACCTAACCTAACCTAACCTAACCTAACCTAACCTAACCTAACCTAACCTAACCTAACCTAACCTAACCTAACCTAACCTAACCTAACCTAACCTAACCTAACCTAACCTAACCTAACCTAACCTAACCTAACCTAACCTAACCTAACCTAACCTAACCTAACCTAACCTAACCTAACCTAACCTAACCTAACCTAACCTAACCTAACCTAACCTAACCTAACCTAACCTAACCTAACCTAACCTAACCTAACCTAACCTAACCTAACCTAACCTAACCTAACCTAACCTAACCTAACCTAACCTAACCTAACCTAACCTAACCTAACCTAACCTAACCTAACCTAACCTAACCTAACCTAACCTAACCTAACCTAACCTAACCTAACCTAACCTAACCTAACCTAACCTAACCCAGTCACGCCGTACCCCCCGTGCCGTGCGCCACGTTTTTAAGTCGCTCCGCGCTCAAAAAATCGTTCAAGTGGGTTTTTTCGAAGTGATACATAAGTGTGACATATCATTGGAATCGTGTTGTGACAAGCTATATGGTGATACAATTATTTTTGAAATCGGACGAAATTTTGGAAAAAAGTGTGGTAACATAACCCTAAAATTTTATATAAACGCCCCTAAATCGCCAAAACGATCGAGGACAAAACGTTTTGGAACTGTGGTGAGGTCCATTTTGGCCCCCCGGACAAATCAAGACCATTCCCGGATTTTTCCGGTGAAAATTCTGGACACAGGAGGCGAAAATATAAAAACCACGTGTTGCCAAAAACCAAAAACACAACAGTGACGAGCAAGACAAGTCTCACCCTTGGTGGAAGACTCGGAAAAGATCCCAAAAGTGCAACGAGGAAGAAATTCCCAGTAGTATTCAAGCACCCAGAGACCACCAAGGTAAGGTGACACTTAGAAAAATAATATAGCAATATACATATGACAATTTCTAAAAAAGTAGATCTACGACCCAAAACTTTTATAGTGGATATAGAAGGGCAATAGTGCTAAGCAGACATACGCTCAAAAATTGGATTTTTAAAATCACAAGATTCCGAGCGCGAGCAATTAATATTGAGAAAGTGACGTCAAACCAACCGCAAAACAACTAGGTCAACTACTTAAGAAAAACAAAAACCCTACATACTTAATCCCGATCACCTGGGAAAGACTTCTGGAACCCTCCGAAGCAAACTTAATACCGGCACTACCACCAACCGGGCGAAATCGAGGAATCCAGGAGCTAATTAGGCTGACCAAGACCAGGTGAAGTTGAGGAAAATTGTTGATTGCTCGTTTTTGCTCATAGTACTTAAAACTAATAGACGACCCTAACTTAGATATATAAAAATAGACAGACAAAACAAGAAAGAAAAGATAGGAGACAAGTTTAGATTTTTAAAAGTAAGGGTTTCCGAGCGCGAAGAAATAGAAAGTGACAGGTACCGCTGAACTAACCGCAAAAACAACTTTGTCGGTACTCTTGGAAAAACCAACCCTCACCGACTGAATCCAGACCACCGGGAAAAAACTTCTGAGATCCTCCCAAACAACTTTAGTTCCGGCAACACCACCCTCCGGGCGAAATTGAGGAGTCCAGGAGCTATTTGCAGAAAGTTGTCAGCCACCCCTAACTTTGCCAGCTTCCCGAGGGCGAGAGACGCACCCGACGACACCGATATTGGCGCCAGCAGCTGGGGACACTCATAGATTGTAAATATAAATTAAGAAAATTAGTATATATAAGATAGTTAATTTTTTGGAGATTTTTATGTAAACTAAGGGTCCAAGACTCCATTACCAACTAAGTTTGTCAACCCCCTAGCGCCTAAACGGGTGGAGATATCGTAAAAATAACGTCGGATCGGTTCTCTTGGGGAGAAGCGATCTTATGGTGGATCTCTTATTTGGCACCCCCAAAAACCACCCCCGGCGAGATTTTTTCAAAAATCATTAAAAATTTCGGCCACCCCTAATTCCAGGAACCACCCTTAAGGTCCTGACAATAAATTTGGGTCACCCCCTATAAGATCATAACAAACGCGAAATTGATATCTCAATCCTAAGGGGCGAACAAGCTTTTTGAAACTGGCCAAAACTACCCCCGGAATTCCCGGGCCTATATTAAATAAACGACAGGGTGGAAAAATATTCCTTAAGTGGGATCGACTAGACTGGTCATCACCTAATATAACAAAATTTACCCCGAGCTTTTGGGGCTGATAGTCTTGGAGTTACGGGATTTTTACAAAAGCGCCCCTTAAAACCCGACGGCAAAAGTTTAGATGGTAAAGATAAGCTAAAATCAAAAAACCCCTAATAACTCGAAAACTATCAACCCTAGCTCAAAAATAACGTTTTTTCGGCCCCCCCCTCCCTAACCTACCCCCCCCATCCTGCGTCAACAAACCAACCCTTCCCGCTCCTACCCCAAAAATTTCAACCCCCTACCCCTATATTTTGTTGATTGACCAGTATAGTGAGACCCCTCAGACCTCATATATTGGCTGATACTAAGTGTTTTTAAAACTTGGAAAAATTTTATAAAATCTATAACTCGGGAACGGGGGTCCCGATCGATAAGCGGTTTTCAGCTAAGTCCCTAAAATTGAAAGGACTTTCGGGACATATAGAGCTGGTGACTCTACGTAGAGCTGAAAAATAAAATTTCTCCAAAAGTGGGCCCAAGTGTGTGACATAGTTTTAAGTAGAGTGTAAGTAGTAGGTAAGGACCTGTAGAGCACTCCTGCTCTACATAGAGTCAAAAAATTTTTTTCAGGAAATTTGACTTAGAAAAATTTTCTTATAATTAAACAGGTATTGGCAACAGCAATAGAGCAATAACAGAAAGTGGAGCTCTAGGTAGAGCACCAAACAAAAACTTTCTTTTTAAAAAACTAATATAGAATTGGATTATAGAGCTAATAAGTAAATAAGGACCTGCAGAGCTCCTTGCTCTACATAGAGTCAAAGAAGCTCTCAGAAAATTAGTAACCTGAATTTTAAAAATTTTTAAATCTCTATTATTATTAAGGTCAGTGTGACAAATTTAAATTATTTTAAATTAGTATAGGTATTTATTGACTCCCCCTTTACAGGACACTAGGATAAGAAATCGACCCCCCTATACAGGGTATTTAATACAAATTCAATTTTAATTTTACATTTTAGTTTTACATTTTAATATATAAATAATAATAAATTTGACCCCTTTTATTGGACTTAGAAATTAATACACAAATAAAGACCCCCCTTTACAGGGCACAGCATATAATTAATTAATTAGAATTGACTGAATGTACAGTGAGCAAATAGTTAGTGGGACAATCAACAGTCGATAGAGTGGGTACGGAGGAGAGAAGGTTCTGTAACAAGAACTACACTCTGCCGCCGTGCTACAAGAACACCCCCAACTTTTATAAAGGAAGGGGACGCACTTGAACGACCAAACCACCACTGACTATTACACACACACACACACAAAACTCACTACACACGACACACACATTCACACTATACTACACCCAACAAAATGTCGACAGTCAGAACTCCCAAGATTGCCACTAGAGCGGGACATAGAAAGAAGATGGCGGTAGAGAGTCCTCGACCTGAAGAGATCGACAAGGAAGTAAGGGAAGTCACTCCAAAAATCGAACCAGAACACCAGAGCAAATATGAGAAAGACGTAGTTGACTCCTTCGAGAACTTCAGGGCCGCCATGAAGAAGCTCGCAGGCGCCCAAATAAAAAAGGACGTAGTTACAGACTTAGTAAAGATCGTCGACAGCATCTATAAAAACGGTCGGAAAGCAGAGAAGAAGAAAGAGGAAGCAGAACATCAAGCAAGGACAAAGAGCTTAGAGGAAAAACTAGAAATGCAAGAAAACCAGCTACAGAAGCAAGCACAGGAAATAGTAGAAATAAGAAACAAAAAGCAAATAATAAAAGGAGAAGTTGGGAAACTGAGTAGAGAAAACTCAGCTCTCATGGAAGAGCGAGGTTGGATGAAGGACCGGGAAACTGTAAAGGAGCTGGTAAGGAAATTAGAAAAAGTGGAGGACCGGAAACAAGAACTGGAGACAGAAGTGGCAAACCTGAGGGAGAAAACCAAACAGTATAAAGAGAGACTGAGAAGCATGGAGTGCAGTGACGAAATCGTGCAGCTACAAGAACAGCTGGACGACTGCTTGAGGACGAACAATGAGCTAAGAGAGTCGAAAACAAATGCAGACCTCCAAGCAAAATACATGTACGAGGAAAACGAAGGGTTCAGGAGGCAACTAATAGTCAACAGAGAGGTGGAGACGCTCACAGCACAACTAAAAGAACAGGTAGAGCAAATAAAGAAACAGAACCAAGAAAGAGAAAATAGTGCTGCAGAAGCAAAGAGCTGTGTAGGTGGAGTCAGGGAAATGGTGGAAAGCGGGATAGTAGGAGCAATGGAGATAGTAGCAAACAAAGTAGAGCAAATGGGGAAAAGCATGATGATGACAGTAGAGAAGTGTAGAGAGAAGAGCAGAGAAATAAGCAACACCGAAGAGAAGGAAAACTCCACCATAGACTGGACTCCGCCACCAAAGACAGGGCCAGAACTCCGTGACAGAGGAACACTGCACTCCATAGCGATAACAAGTAAAAACGACATGGACACAAACGAGGACATCATCTCTGCGGTAAGAAAGAGCATAAAAGACTCGGGAGAGCCAGTGGAGATAGACCGGATAAGGAAGACGAGAGACAGGAAGGTGATAGTAAGCTGCGGGACACTGGAGGCGCGAGACGCCGTCACCAAGATCCTCGAGGAACAGAGGGACTTCGTTGTGGAGACCATGAAAAACAAAAACCCGCTCATCATTCTTCGGGACGTTCTGAACGACCAGAGCAACGACGAAATTGTCGAGGCGCTGGTCAGACAGAACGAAGACGTTTTTCATGACCTCCACAATGAAGAGAGGGCTATCTTGCCCAAATTCCGCAAGCGCACCAGAGACCCGCAGATGTGCCACGTGGTCCTCTCGGTCTCTCCAAAAGTATGGCAGCGAGTAGTAAGGAAGGGAAGAGTGCATGTGGACGTACAAAACGTCAGGGTGGAAGACCAGTCACCCCTGGTGCAGTGCTCGAGGTGTCTGGGCTACGGGCACACGCTCAGGTACTGCACCAGAGAAGACGAGTGTTGCGGACACTGCGGCGGCAACCATAAGCAAGAAAACTGCTGTAGTGCTAAGGAAGGGAAATTGCCAACATGCGTCAACTGCAAACAAAGCAAAAACACGAACAACAACGAAACAGCACACAACGCATTCAGCCCGGGATGTCCTGTCCGACGTAAGTGGGACAGCATAGCCCGAGCGAGAATAGCCTACATATAAGAAACAACTAAGCTGGAAACATCTCGATGCGACCACCTTAGCAACACTACGACAACACAAACAATAACAACACATAGCGAACAAATTCACATGTATGTAACATTAGCTACAACAGTGAAAAACGCACAAACACAACCCACATATAACAGCAACTAATAAACTACTAATGTAAGCACATTAGAAAGATTTATTATACAGCATATAAAATAAAGCAAATACAATAAACAATTAAGTAATAAAGAATAAAATAACTAGAAATAACAATAGTAACAATAATAGATTAGAACATAGCAAATAATACAATAGATAGGAATCAAAAGATAAATATAAATAAGAAAATAAACACTCGATAAATAATAACAAATAATAGCATCAATAAATATAGAAAAAGCACTACAGCAGAAGAAAAAGCTAATTAAATAAAAGCATTATGGTAATAAGATAGGAATGTAAAATATATACTAAGTAAATATGTGTAAGAACAGGAAGAATGATGTATGTATGTTAAGAAATATAACGTAAGAAACAATGTAAAATGATAAACATGATGTAAGAGACAATAGAATGAATAAGCAATAGAAATGTATAAATAAATTGAATGTAATAAATAACAAATGTAATTAATATATATGTTAAGAACTATAATGCAAGAAATAATGTAATATGATAAATATGATGTAAGAGATAATAGAATGAATAAGTAATAGAAATGTATAAATAAATTGAATGTAACAAATAACAAATGTAATCAATATAGGATGAATTATGTATTAAATATAAGAAAATAAATAAAACGAAAATAAGAATGTAGTAATGTTAATAATAAGCTGAAAATGTAAAGCTAGATTAAGACACACAATTGTAATGACAATGAAAAGTAAAAATAAAGATTGCCGCCGCATAGCATTATTTACCCCAAGTAACAGAAAAAAGGATAGGTAGTCTAGAGTAGGAAGATGGTAAGCACAAGCAATTAAGTAATAAAGAAAGAAAGAGATGAATGAAAGAAGAACAAGTATGCAGTAAGAAAGTGCGAGAGGCATACATGATGGAACTGGAATGAAAGGGTAGCAAATAAAGGTCCGACATATATAGTTGGAGACGTGTAGTATAGCAGATATATAAAAAAAAAAAAAAAAAAAAAAAAAAAAAAAAAAAAAAAAAAAAAAAAAAAAAAAAAAAAAAAAAAAAAAAAAAAAAAAAAAAAACCTAACCTAACCTAACCTAACCTAACCTAACCTAACCTAACCTAACCTAACCTAACCTAACCTAACCTAACCTAACCTAACCTAACCTAACCTAACCTAACCTAACCTAACCTAACCTAACCTAACCTAACCTAACCTAACCTAACCTAACCTAACCTAACCTAACCTAACCTAACCTAACCTAACCTAACCTAACCTAACCTAACCTAACCTAACCTAACCTAACCTAACCTAACCTAACCTAACCTAACCTAACCTAACCTAACCTAACCTAACCTAACCTAACCTAACCTAACCTAACCTAACCTAACCTAACCTAACCTAACCTAACCTAACCTAACCTAACCTAACCTAACCTAACCTAACCTAACCTAACCTAACCTAACCTAACCTAACCTAACCTAACCTAACCTAACCTAACCTAACCTAACCTAACCTAACCTAACCTAACCTAACCTAACCTAACCTAACCTAACCTAACCTAACCTAACCTAACCTAACCTAACCTAACCTAACCTAACCTAACCTAACCTAACCTAACCTAACCTAACCTAACCTAACCTAACCTAACCTAACCTAACCTAACCTAACCTAACCTAACCTAACCTAACCTAACCTAACCTAACCTAACCTAACCTAACCTAACCTAACCTAACCTAACCTAACCTAACCTAACCTAACCTAACCTAACCTAACCTAACCTAACCTAACCTAACCTAACCTAACCTAACCTAACCTAACCTAACCTAACCTAACCTAACCTAACCTAACCTAACCTAACCTAACCTAACCTAACCTAACCTAACCTAACCTAACCTTTTTTTTTTTTTTTTTTTTTTTTGACGGTGGGAACCAATTTACTGGCCATATCGCACGCTGGCAAGGCGTGCGACGTGTGCGGGGATCACTGACGCGGAACAACGCCAGTACTACCCGCTAAACGCCACCGGTACCCTCCTAAGCCCTTATGAGGGCGCTTTGGGTTCGGCGCACTGTATGTGCGCCATTTCACCAAAGCGTCCCCGGGCTGGCCCGGTCCAACAGTGAACCGGGCGACGCGCCTGTGGGGGATTACGCTAGGGTACTAGGTAATCCCCAGGCGGGGTGGCCTATGCCGACTGGCACCAAGGACGCGCGGTTTGCCAACCGCGCCCAGACCACCTTAGGGCCGACGAAGACCGGCGGTCACAGCCGCCTGCCTTCTCCGGCCCTGCCGCCTACGCCGGAGGGGAGCGGCTAGAGCATCCTCCTCCCGCTCCCTCTCCGCTGCCTCCTTCTGCCCCATCACATCCTCGCAGAAGGAGGCGGTAGCCTTCCAAGCCCTCTCATTACCAAGCATGGCTCTAACCATGCTTGGCAATGAGAGCGCTCCTCCGCCGAGCGCCGCCACCAACGTGCGACGCTCGTTTCGCCAGGCCGGGCACTCGACAAGCGTGTGCTCGGCCGTGTCGTCAGGGGAGTTGCAGTGGTGACACCGCGGCAACTCCTCCCGACGGGCGATACGGTACAGGTAGTGACCGAAGCACCCATGTCCGGTCAGTACCTGTACCAGGCGGTAGGTGAGGCTACCCCGCTGGCGCCCTACCCACTCCTCCAACACCGGACGAATCGCCTCGATCGTCCGGTGGCCAGCGGCTGGGTTGGCGAGTGCCTCATCCCATCGGCGCAGAGCCTCCCTCTGCGCCTGGGTGCGGACCCGTTCGACCTCCTCTCGAACGGGTCGCTCGCCCCGCTCTCTCGCCGCGGCCCTATGTCGATGCACCTGGGACAGAACCAGGGCATCGACCTCCCACGGGAGCGTGCCTGCGAGGACGCAGGCAGCCCCGTGGCTGACCGTGCGGTAAGCCCGCACGGCCCGGGCCGCGATGACCCTCTGCGGTCTCCGCAGGAGGGCCCTCGTGCGGGACGAGAGGCACTCCGCCCACACCGGGGCTCCGTATAGTGCCATCGACCTTATCACCCCGTGATAAAGCCGACGGCACGACGCCTTCGGCCCCCCCACATTGGGGAGGAGCCGCCCGAGTCCGGCTGCGGCGGCGCACAGCCGGGGAGCGAGGAGCCTAAAATGCTCCTCGAAGCTCCACCGGGGATCCAGGGTCAGGCCGAGATACTTCATATGCATCTCGACGTGAACCTGGACCCCCTCTACCCGGGCACGGAGCCCCGGTGGGATCCTGCGTCTAGGGGCATGGAACGCCATGGCCCTCGTTTTCTCGAGGGCCACCTCCAGCCCCAGGAGGCGGATGCGTCGGACGACCATGGAGGTGCCGACCGACGCAAGGTGGACCGCCCCCTCCCACTCCCTCGCTCTCGCCGCGACAAGGGTGTCGTCCGCGAAGCAGACGACCTCCATTCGCGGCAAGAGCGAGCCACGCAGGACCCAGTTGTACCCCAGGTTCCATAGTAGAGGGCCTAATACGGAACCCTGGGGCACACCTGCCGCCACTGTCCACGACTGGACGCGGCCCTCCGCATCCTCGTAGAGGACTGACCTGTCTCGCAGGTAGTCCTGTACGAGGGTGCGGAGGTAGAGGGGCACTCGATGGAAATTGAGCGCCGCCTCTATGCACTCGTGGGGGATGGTGTTGAACGCGTTCGCGATGTCCAAGGACACCGCGACCACCACCTCCCCCCGTGCTGTGGCCACCTCAGTCCACCTTTTGAGGTGGCCTACCGCGTCCACCGTGGACCGGCCGGTGCGGAAGCCGTACTGGCAGTCTGCCAAGTCCGGCCCCGTGCCCTCAATGTGCTCGATGATCCGGGAGGCGAGAATCTTCTCAAACGCCTTCCCGGACTCATCGAGCAACACCACCGGCCGGTAGCCCGCTGGAGAGTCCGCCGGGCGGCCCTCTTTACGGAGCAGGCAGAGCCGCCCCACTCTCCAGCGCCTGGGAAAGCGACCCGTCGCGATGCACACATCCAGCACCGCGCGGAATCGGTCTCCCAGGGGGCCCAAGGCGATCGCCATCACCTTGGCTGGGGCCCCATCCGGCCCCGGAGCCTTGTTATGGCTCCGGAGTCGGTCCCTCACCATGTCGAACTCAACGTCCGACACGGAGGGACCTGCGGCCCACACCTCCGGGGCGGAACCGGAGGGCATCCTGGGGGGTGCGAAGGGTCCGGGGTTGGGAAAAAGTGTCCCCAGCACCCTTCGCAACAACCCTGGCTCCATACAGGACGTGGAGGGGGCCGCCGAAGCGAACTTCCCCCTCACCGTCCTGTACGGCCTCCCCCAGGGGTCGCTGTCAAGGATGGCTATGTACCTATCCCAGGCAGCGACCTTGGCCCTGCAGATGGCAGTTCGCAGGGCCGTGTGGGCCTCATTATACGCCCGGCGGAGGCCTTCCTCCTCACCGGGCGTTCTCCGGGCGCGCCTACGACACCGTAAGTAGGCGCGCCTGGCCCCCATACTGGCGGTACGCAGGGTCGTGAGCTCCTGCGTCCACCAGTATACCTGCCCCCTGCTCCGTGGGCAGGCCCGCGCCCTCGGCATGGCGGCACTGCAGACGACGTTGATGTCGTCTGCGAAAAGGTCCGCCATGCCGTCGGCATCCCTGGCGACAGTGTCGGGCACATCTGACCAAGCCCGCACCGTCGCCGCCTCCTCCGCCACATCAGGCTGGAGGCGTGTGAGCATCCACCTTCTGAAAGGTGAACTACCCACACGGGGGCCCAGATGAAAGGGGGCCCCAGGGGATGCCGTGGAGACCTCGTATCGGACGTACCTGTGGTCCGATAGGGTCTCCATATCCACCACCACCCGCCAGTCCCGAACTCGGGCCGCGAGCGGCGGGGTGGCAAAGGACACGTCGACTATCGACGTGCCCTGCCAGCGGGCGCAGGTCGGGGTGGTACCTCGATTGAGGACCTCGAGCCCCAGGGAGAAGACCCAGGACTCTAGGACACCACCCCGAACGTCCGTGCTGGGAGACCCCCACGCCGTAGACTTGGCGTTGAGGTCCCCTGCCACCAGCACCTGACGGGGGGCCGCGCGGTGCACGACCCCTTCAACCGCAGCGAGAAACCTCTCAAAGTCGGCTCTGCTGCGGTTGGGGGAGAAGTAGGTCGACACCACCACTACTTCCCCCCAGCGGGCCGCCACATATCCCTCCCCTCTCTCCACGAAAACGAGGGGAGGGCCCGCGCTTGTTGACATAATGGCCGCGGAGCCGTCCGTCGCCCCCATCCACCTGTCGGACTGGGGAACGCGGTACGGCTCCGAGACCACCGCCAAATCAACCCCCCACTCCGCCGCCACCTGACACAGGAGGTCCTGTGCCCCGGCGGAGTGGTTGAGGTTGGCCTGTACGATTTTCCCCGATGTCCTACTCTGCATTGTTAATGGACATCGGGGTCACTGCGGGGGTCGCGACAGGCGAGGCGCGGCGCGGCGAAATGCGGCGCGGCGCGGCACGGGGCGCCGCCTCAGGTGCGGCGCGGGGGGCTGTCCCCGGTTGTGGGAGGCGGCCCTTGACAGGCGGGGGGTTACACTTCGCCCCCGCCATTCGGTGCCCAGCTGCCAGGCCTCTATCCGCACACACCGCACAGTGTGGCGGGGCCGAACAGCCCTTGGCCTTGTGCCCCTCTTTGCCGCAGCGATAGCAGAGGTTGCTGCGGTCTTTGCTGGAGGGGCACTTCGCTCCAGGGTGCCCCGGCGCCAGGCATCTATGGCACCTCATGGGGCGCTGCTCAAGGAGCCGGACCGTTGCCGCGCACCAGCCCACAGGCAGCCTCCCATCTTTTATAATCTTGGCGATTGCCTCCACCGGGCAGGAGGCAATCGCAGAACCCCCTCCCCTCCCGCCGGAGGACACCGCCCCCACCCTAACGCTCTCTGGGGGGCAGCCGGCCTTCAGGGCCAAGGCCACCTGCACCTCCTCCGGTGTCGTGGCGTCATCCAGCCCCGACACCCGAATCTCGGCCATCTTGGTAGGCCGAGACACCTTGGCCGCCTCGCCCAGGGCCTCGCCCACCTTGGCCGCTAGGGTGTCGGCCTGGGCCGCCGTCGTTCCGGACGGGAGCTCAATGATGCGAGCTCCCGTGACCGTCGTCCGGAACTTTGCCGGGCCTATGCCCAGCTCCCCCAGGCTGACCGCCGACTTGGCCTTTGTCAGGGCGTCCTTGTAAGTGGCCCCCCCAGCCACCGCCTCCGGCTTCAGCGCCACCACCACCGCCAGGGTCTTGGGCGGCTTCGGAATTTTAGGGCCTTGTGGGCCCTTGGCGGCCTTCTTCCCCTTCTTCTTTTTTTTCGGCCCTTGGGTTGCCGTGGTGGGCACCGGAGCCGGAGCCTTTTTTGGCTTCCGCTTCACCACGGTCACCCATTCGCCCTCGGTCGTCGGAGGCGCCTCTGTGGGCATTCGATCAGCCCCTTGCGCCTCTGCCCTCACAGGAGGGCGAGGTGGAGCCGACGGAGCTGGAGCTGGAGCCGACGGGGCAGGAGCCGGTGGGCTGCTCTTGCCCTTGCCCTTGCCCTTCGTTTTGGCCTTTGCGGGCATGTTGGCCGGCGGAGCGAGTGTAGCTGGGGACTCCCTGCTACTCCCAGCAGCTCTGGCATCCGCCGCCAACGGTGGGCGGCGGGGGCGCTCCGCAGCTGGCAACAAACGGCCATCGACCTCCAGGCCCTCCAACCTGGCCTGGAGCATGTTGCCGAGCTGCTGCAACATGGAGCTGTGGCTGTCCCTAATTTCCGCCCGCAGCTCGTCTCTCATAAGGGACAAGTCCCCCGCCGCACCCACGGGGGTATCCACCACAATGGGCGCCGCCGGTCCCCTGCGGCGCCCCTCCCTCGACTCCTCGAAGGACCTCCTAAAGGCCGCGAGCTCGGCCGAGACCTTGCTGAGCTCCTCCTGCAGGCGTTTGTTATCCGCCCGCAGTCGCTCCATCTCGTCGGAGGTCTCTCTCCGAGCCAAAGCCCGGACCATCGCCAGGAGAGACCCCGCGCCCGACTTTATAGCCTTTTGGCAGGTCCCCTTCAGGTTCCTAGACCTTTTAACTACCAAGCCCACCTCCTTGAAGCGGCGCTCCGCCTCCTTAACCAAGGCCTCAGTTGGCATATGGCCCGGCTCAAAATCGCCCTCTCTGTCACTCAGGACGTCAATGAAGTCGGCGTCGGAGCAAGAGCCGGAGTCTGGCTCTCCATTCCGCAACTCCTTCCGGGCCTGGGACACCCCCACACTGTGCCCGCCACCGCCACTTTTTCCTCCTCTGCCCTTTTTTGAGCGGGGCACCTTCGGCTCCGGCGCGGCCAACGGCGTGTCCTTTAAAAATGCGGACGCCGCCGAGGCCCTCTTTTTTTCCGGCGACCCGCCCAGCCTTCGGCTCGGCCACCGACTCTGCCTCCGATTCGGTCCCCAGGCTAACCCTGGACCCAGAGCGCGAGCCCGCCAAGGACCTCGAATGTCCAGCAGGCACAGGCACCAACAAGCGCAGCGATTGACCAGACCTGCTCCTGGTCAACCTCGCACCTTCCTCCTGGTTCGGAGGAGTCTCCGCAAAGACAACCTCCACTCCACCCTCACTCGTAACAGATTTAACACTGGCCGTCCGAGGAAACGACGAGCGCCCGTGGTCAGCGGGAGCGTATGACCGCGCTTCAACTGAAGCGGAGCAGTCCTGGCCCCCCCCAGATACGTGGGGCCAGCCGCCGGCCGAAGCCGACGGGAGGGGTTCTCCACCATCGGTGGTACCCTCCTGGGGTAACGTTTTTTTTAAGAGCTGCTTCCATGATTTTGTTCGTTTTAACGAGTAACGGCTCTCGCATCTCCACACCCTAGTGTTAGGGACCAGACTCCCTCTGGCCATTCAGCCTATCGCCACACCCACAAAGCTTAGGCTTGGGGCTTTTTTATTGAGGTGTGCTCCTCTCAGGCTGGACCTCAATGGCCCAACCCCTTGGCCCTCTCAATGAGGGTAACAAGTTGCCCGACGAGGCTCTGTCATACAGAATCCCCGCCGCGCGACAGCTCAAAAGCCGTCCACCCACTCGACACACTCACCCCACGAGGGGGTGAGTTCGCGACCACTGGCCGCCATACTCCGACCAACAATGGTCCACTGGCCCCCCAAAGGGACCCCACGACACCGGCGAAAATCGCCACAGGCAAAAAACCGCCTCCTCCACTGGAGCGCTAGCGACCGGGATTACTCCCCCGGCCATCCAGCCCCTCGGCACGCTCCGAACCTTGGGCTTTGGAGGATTTTTTATTGAGGTTTACTCCTCTTGACCCGGACAAACGCCCCGCCGGTCCCCGGCCCCTCAATTGGGGTAACGGGTTGCCCGACACGCCCCCGGAGTTCGGGAGACGTGCCGCGCGCCTACATCCCGACCGCGCTCTGATGAGCAGAGTACGGCGGGAGCAGGAGCAGTTGCTGTCCGCGCCGGCCGAAGCCGGTACCCCCCAAATCTGGAGGGCGTTCCCCTATCCGCAACCCGGGGACGCGTCCGATAGCGATACTGCTGGATCGCTTCCCTCTCCACAGGGAGAAGGCGGAAACCTAACCTAACCTAACCTAACCTAACCTAACCTAACCTAACCTAACCTAACCTAACCTAACCTAACCTAACCTAACCTAACCTAACCTAACCTAACCTAACCTAACCTAACCTAACCTAACCTAACCTAACCTAACCTAACCTAACCTAACCTAACCTAACCTAACCTAACCTAACCTAACCTAACCTAACCTAACCTAACCTAACCTAACCTAACCTAACCTAACCTAACCTAACCTAACCTAACCTAACCTAACCTAACCTAACCTAACCTAACCTAACCTAACCTAACCTAACCTAACCTAACCTAACCTAACCTAACCTAACCTAACCTAACCTAACCTAACCTAACCTAACCTAACCTAACCTAACCTAACCTAACCTAACCTAACGACCAGTCTCATTGGACTCCCAACCTGACCGCGCGCGTCCGAGTGACAAAAATCACAAAATAAATTATAAAAGTGGTAAATCCAGTGTGTATCACCAAGTGCTACATATCAAAAGAAGCGCAAAAATCCGCGCTACACGCCGGTGAAATCCGCAGTGAAATCGGAGTTGAAGTGAATTTTTTATTGAATTTAATGTGTTTTTTCGACACGTGGTCAGTGAAATAAGACCACAAAATTCGTTATATCTTCCCAATCAGTGAAGTGAGAATTTAGTGCGACACGTCGTCGGAAGCGCCTCAGCGCCCCCCACCCGAGGGTGAATTCGGCTCGCCGAAATATTCACTGGCCACGGGGTTATTTTGGATTTTCCAAAATAACCTCTCACACGTGGTCGGTGATCCAGGAGGAGCCGGGAGAAGAAGAGGGTGCGGCCGGGTGCAGCTGGCCGAGACAAAGTCGCCGACACCACTGGAGCGAAAATTGGACAGTTGCAAGCTGAGTTTTAGATTTTTAAAATTTCAATTTTTTCAAAAATTTTTTATTTTAAAAATTTGTATGGGAACCTCCGGGGTCTTGAATTAAAGTAGGTAGAGTTCACCAAGACCTACCCGAAACTGCAATCAGAATTACAATCGGACTGATAACCCCGGAGTTACAAATTTTTAAAAATCTTGGAAAAACTACCCCTTCATTTTAAAAATAGTTGCGGGAGGGGTAGAGATCTTAAATTTTGTAAATAATTAGATATTAGTTTCAATTATTTTTTGGCTTTTAAATTTTGTAGATATATTAAGTAGTTTCCGAGTTATAAAATTTTGAATATCGGGTTTTTGAGTGTAGGGGTAACAGGGTGTTGGAGGGTGAAGC
The DNA here is from genome assembly GCA_955850985.1 of Elophila nymphaeata. Lineage (NCBI taxonomy): Eukaryota > Metazoa > Arthropoda > Insecta > Lepidoptera > Crambidae > Elophila > Elophila nymphaeata. Next base: position 31,951 of record CATPCV010000049.1, on the reverse strand, counting down.
AGAGTACAGGGGCAGCCCCAAACACCTACCGGGAGCACCAAAAAGCCCAAACACCACCCCCCTGGCGCTTATACTCAGAAATTCGAGCCCGGCGGCCATTTTAGGTTTTTCGGGTCTTAACTTTAAGCTTGTATATTTTCGTGTATAGTGATCCTAGAGACTTCGGGTTTTCAAGGGTGTATAGGGGGCAATACCGACTAGCCAATCGAGGCCTCAAAAAGGGTAAATTCGACCTTACCCTTTTCGACCCCATTTGAGGGTTGCACGTGACGCCCGGAAGCTCACCAACCACCCCCGAGAGAACCCCAAGTCTCTACGACAAATAGGGACCGAGTTATAGGGTGCCGAATTTTCGCCGACACCTCATTTTTGAATGCCGACAAAGTGTCGGCAGGCGATATCTCGGCCGTTATAGCTCCCACGAACGCGCGGTTTTCAATAGGGAACGAGGGACACCAAATCCTAGAGGGTCCGACCCTCAAAGGTCAATAATTCGCGCATCGATTTTTAGGGGTAAACTAACAACAGGAAGGGGTAGGCCTCGCCGAGCTGACTCCAGAAACCCCAAACACCCCAGAGCTATTCCCAATAGCGCCGGAGAGACGCCTGGTCAAAGTTGGAGTTTTTACAACCCTACCCGTCTCGACGAAACTTTGACTTGGCGTAGCTCCCAAACTATTGGGCGTAGGAAGTTCGGGTTTTCGTCGGGACTGGTCCCCCGCCGACCCCTACAGACCCCAGTGGGCAAATAGCCCATTGCTCACCTCGGCAAAACCCACCAAGCCGAGGTTGGGGGGTCATAGAGGACACCGAGCCCCGACGAAAAGTCGAAACCCCGGCTCTCTGCGGCTTATGGTTCCCGAGTTACGACCGGTTGAAGATTTCGGGTTTTTGGGTTTTCGCAAAAACCCGAATCTTTGGACTTGGGTATCTCGGGGGCTATCAGTCGTAGCGGGACGTGCGAGGGGTCTGGGAAAAGGTCTCGGCGAGCTCTATAACAAGGGCCTAAGACCATACGCGCCACCCCCCCCCCCACCCCCCTAAAACTCAAAAATCGACTTTACCGCACTTTTGACCGTGAAAAACTTTTTAAAACTGCTTAAATAGGATATTGACACCCCCCTTTACAGGGTACAGCTAGGTATAAGTTTGACCCCCCTATACAGGGCGACCAAATTAATAATTTTAACTTAATAATAATTGAATTGACTATTATAATTTATTCCTCCAATTTAATTTTAATCTTATTCAATTTTATCATAATTTTATCCCCATTTTAATTTAATTTAATTATAATTCAATTATTATTATAATCCATCAATTTACACGTAAATTAAATTATTTATTCATTAAAATTAGACACAACATATAACCCCCCTATACAGGGTAGATAGGATACGTAGACAGGTGGTACTACACCAATAGTGAGTGGGCGCTGGGGTGAGCAAACTCTTATTTAAGAGCTTTCCTCCACCCCACGCTTCAAGAACACCCCCAATTTGACTGGTCAAAGAAGGGGACGCACTCTACACTACACAATACACGTAGACACCACCATAGCCAAATTGACACGCTGCGCGTACCTCCAAAATGGCTACCGTCAGAACTCCCAAAACAACTACAAGAGCTGGAGCCAAGAAGAAGGCGACAGCACAGGCAACCGAGAGCCCCAGGTGTGAGGATATTGACAAAGAAGTTAGGACCATCACACCGAAAATAAACCACGACCGGAAAAGTAAGGGCGAAGAAGAGATGGAGGGATGTTTTGATGACTTCAGAAAAGCCATGAAGAGACTCTCGGAAAGGGAAGTAAAGAAAGATATAGTGACAGAAATAGTCAAGACTGTAGACAGGATTTATAAAGCAGGACGGAAGATAGGAAAGGAGACAGGGGAAAAAGAACACCTCTCAGCACAAGAACAGCAAGCCGAAGAGGTAAAAGAGCTGAGGGACAAACTAGAGAGAGCTGAGTCGGAACTAAAGCAGAAAATCAATGATGAAGGGAGGTTACACGACCTGAAAAAAGACGTAGCAAAACTTTCTAGGGAAAACTCAGCTCTCCTAGAGGATCGAGCGTGGAGAAAGGACAAGGAATCCATAAAGGAGACCTACAGGCAACTGGAAAATGTAGAAATGAGATACGAAGAGTCGCAGGCAAAAATAGAAGCGTTGCAAGAGATTATAGAAGATTATAAGGATGAGATCAAGTGTATGGAGCGTACCAATCAGGAGGAAGCACTGCAGAAGAAACTGGAAGAATATATGGAGAAGTACACCAGAGAAAGAGAAAGATGGGAAGCCGTCACGTATGAGCACAAACAACGCGACAAGGAAAACGATGGCTTCCGAAGGCAGTTCGCAGTAAACAAAGACATAGAGTTACTTGCAGAAAAATTGGAGGAGCAAAACAACAAAAGGGAACAGCACATAACAGAAATGGGGACACATTTAGAGAAGATGGAAGCCATCGTTGAAAACAAGATCGTAGGAGAAATGGAAAAGTTCGCAAACAAAGTGGAAGAGATGGAGAGAAAACTAATTGAAACAGTAGAGAAGATAAAAGTAGAAAATAAAGCACAAACGTCGCGAAACGAACCCAAATGGCACGTTAGGGAAGAAAAGGAAGAAGAAACCTGCAACATAAGGAAAACGCTCCACTCGATCCTGATTAATAACAAGAGCAACGACCTCAGCGGGGAAGAGACCATCACGCTAATAAGAGAAGTGATTAGAGAAGCGGAAGGCGTGGTTGAGATAGAGAGGATAAGGAAGGCGAAGGACAGAAATGTCATAATAAGTTGTGGCACCCTGGACGCTAGAGATACCATCAAAGACCTACTCAACAAAGCAGAGAAGCATAAATTCGAAGTGGAGATCATGGAGAACAGAAACCCGCTGATTATCATGAGGGATGTTCAGAATGGTCAGGGCGACAGTGATATCACTGAAGCCATGATCAGACAGAACCCGGATGTCTTCCATGGTCTCCATGAAGAAGAAAAGAAGTTGCAGATAAAGTATCGAAAGCGTACCAGGAACCAACAGATGTGCCATGTAGTCCTCTCTGTCTCACCCACGGTCTGGCAAAGAGTAATAAAACGAGGAGTATTGCACATTGACGTACAGAAGATAAGGGTGGATGACCAGTCCCCCCTGGTGCAGTGCTCGAGGTGCCTGAGATACGGCCACACCCTCAGACACTGCACAGCAGAAAAAGAGGTGTGCGGGCACTGCGGCGGGGAACATAAGCAGGCTGACTGCTGTAACGCTAGGGAACATAGCATGCCTACCTGCGTAAATTGCACATTAGAAAAATATAAAAACACAGCACACAACGCATTTAGCCCGGGATGTCCTGTCCGACGCAAGTGGGACAGTATAGCACGGGCTAAAGTAGCATACAGTTAACACAAGCACAACACTAATAAACAAACACAGACACACACCAATAAAATAATATAATATAATAATATAATAATACAATAATGATAATATTAAATAAAAATGACAATATAAATAATAGAAATAGTAATAATAAATACAATAAATCTAAATACACAAAATAACACACAGCAACAAATTTCGATATATGCAACATAAGCTGCATATACGAAATACAAGCAGAAAACCTCGTAACAAAAAAAAAAAAAAAAAAAAAACACACCAACACACTAGTACACAATAACACACAACAGCATATCACATAACATAGCAAACAATTTCGCATGTATGCAACGTTAGCTGCAACAACGAAAAATAGTAAGCAACACACAAATCCAATAAAATATGCAACCAATGCACTTACCAATGTATAAAACATTGGTAAGTATGCATAAAAAAGGGAGCAGCAAATATAATAAATCCAGAAATAAAACAAATAATTAAATAACATTCAGTAAATAATAGTATAAAATTAACCAAGTATATAATAATAAATAATAATATCATCTCCGCAGAACAATTAATAGGAAATTAGAATGTAAACAATAGTAGATAAGTGTACAATAGTGCAATAAGTAATATAGGTAAGATAGCACTAAATAGATAATAGTAATGATGTCGTAAAAAGCCAAAAATAAAGAAATAGTACATAAGAAACAATAATGTAATAAATAAGCAAAGTAAAATATAGAAATAGCAACAGAACTGTGTAAAAATATAATAAGCTGTGTAATTAGATAATATATATAATGAAACAATTATATAATGAATGTAATGTGTGCAATATAGCGTAAGGAATGTAACAAATGTAAATAATGTAACAATAATAAGCCAAATAATATATGATGTAATGTAATAAATTAATGTAATGAAAATATTGTAATGTAATGTAATGCAAAGAATATAATATATTGTAAATTGACGTAATGAATATAACAAGAAATGTATAATAGATAAGTAATAAATGTAACAAATGTAATATTTAAAGGCAAGCAAAATAAATGAACCCAGCATGTAAATCATTCACCCCAGTACATAATATTAAGTAATTAGAATAGGATGATGATAAGAAGAGAAACAATTAGCAGCAGCACAAAAGACGATGTATACTAGAAAGACACAGTATGAGGAATGAAAGTGCGAGAGGCACACCAGAGAGAACTAGCATGAAAAGTGAAGTCATACCAAAAGCTCCGATTAAGTTGGAGGACGTAGCATAGCGTATTAAAAAAAAAAAAAAAAAAAAAAAAAAAACCTAACCTAACCTAACCTAACCTAACCTAACCTAACCTAACCTAACCTAACCTAACCTAACCTAACCTAACCTAACCTAACCTAACCTAACCTAACCTAACCTAACCTAACCTAACCTAACCTAACCTAACCTAACCTAACCTAACCTAACCTAACCTAACCTAACCTAACCTAACCTAACCTAACCTAACCTAACCTAACCTAACCTAACCTAACCTAACCTAACCTAACCTAACCTAACCTAACCTAACCTAACCTAACCTAACCTAACCTAACCTAACCTAACCTAACCTAACCTAACCTAACCTAACCTAACCTAACCTAACCTAACCTAACCTAACCTAACCTAACCTAACCTAACCTAACCTAACCTAACCTAACCTAACCTAACCTAACCTAACCTAACCTAACCTAACCTAACCTAACCTAACCTAACCTAACCTAACCTAACCTAACCTAACCTAACCTAACCTAACCTAACCTAACCTAACCTAACCTAACCTAACCTAACCTAACCTAACCTAACCTAACCTAACCTAACCTAACCTAACCTAACCTAACCTAACCTAACCTAACCTAACCTAACCTAACCTAACCTAACCTAACCTAACCTAACCTAACCTAACCTAACCTAACCTAACCTAACCTAACCTAACCTAACCTAACCTAACCTAACCTAACCTAACCTAACCTAACCTAACCTAACCTAACCTAACCTAACCTAACCTAACCTAACCTAACCTAACCTAACCTAACCTAACCTAACCTAACCTAACCTAACCTAACCTAACCTAACCTAACCTAACCTAACCTAACCTAACCTAACCTAACCTAACCTAACCTAACCTAACCTAACCTAACCTAACCTAACCTAACCTAACCTAACCTAACCTAACCTAACCTAACCTAACCTAACCTAACCTAACCTAACCTAACCTAACCTAACCTAACCTAACCTAACCTAACCTAACCTAACCTAACCTAACCTAACCTAACCTAACCTAACCTAACCTAACCTAACCTAACCTAACCTAACCTAACCTAACCTAACCTAACCTAACCTAACCTAACCTAACCTAACCTAACCTAACCTAACCTAACCTAACCTAACCTAACCTAACCTAACCTTTTTTTTTTTTTTTTTTTTTTTTTTTTTTTTTGACGGTGGGAACCAATTTACTGGCCATATCGCACGCTGGCAAGGCGTGCGACGTGTGCGGGGATCACTGGCGCGGAACAACGCCAGTACTACCCGCTAAACGCCACCGGTACCCTCCTAAGCCCTTATGAGGGCGCTTTGGGTTCGGCGCACTATATGTGCGCCATTTCACCAAAGCGTCCCCGGGCTGGCCCGGTCCAACAGTGAACCGGGCGACGCGCCTGTGGGGGATTACGCTAGGGTACTAGGTAATCCCCAGACGGGGTGGCCTATGCCGACTGGCACCAGGGGCGCGCGGTTTGCCAACCGCGCCCAGACCACCTTAGGGCCGACGAAGACCGGCGGTCACAGCCGCCTGCCTTCTCCGGCCCTGCCGTCTACGCCGGAGGGGAGCGGCTAGAGCATCCTCCTCCCGCTCCCTCTCCGCTGCCTCCTTCTGCCCCATCACATCCTCGCAGAAGGAGGCGGTAGCCTTCCAAGCCCTCTCATTACCAAGCATGGCTCTAACCATGCTTGGCAATGAGAGCGCTCCTCCGCCGAGCGCCGCCACCAACGTGCGACGCTCGTTTCGCCAGGCCGGGCACTCGACAAGCGTGTGCTCGGCCGTGTCGTCAGGGGAGTTGCAGTGGTGACACCGCGGCAACTCCTCCCGACGGGCGATACGGTACAGGTAGTGACCGAAGCACCCATGTCCGGTCAGTACCTGTACCAGGCGGTAGGTGAGGCTACCCCGCTGGCGCCCTACCCACTCCTCCAACACCGGACGAATCGCCTCTATCGTCCGGTGGCCAGCGGCTGGGTTGGCGAGTGCCTCATCCCATCGGCGCAGAGCCTCCCTCTGCGCCTGGGTGCGGACCCGTTCGACCTCCTCTCGAACGGGTCGCTCGCCCCGCTCTCTCGCCGCGGCCCTGTGTCGATGCACCTGGGACAGAACCAGGGCATCGACCTCCCACGGGAGCGTGCCTGCGAGGACGCAGGCAGCCCCGTGGCTGACCGTGCGGTAAGCCCGCACGGCCCGGGCCGCGATGACCCTCTGCGGTCTCCGCAGGAGGGCCCTCGTGCGGGACGAGAGGCACTCCGCCCACACCGGGGCTCCGTATAGTGCCATCGACCTTATCACCCCGTGATAAAGCCGACGGCACGACGCCTTCGGCCCCCCCACATTGGGGAGGAGCCGCCCGAGTCCGGCTGCGGCGGCGCACAGCCGGGGAGCGAGGAGCCTAAAATGCTCCTCGAAGCTCCACCGGGGATCCAGGGTCAGGCCGAGATACTTCATATGCATCTCGACGTGAACCTGGACCCCCTCTACCCGGGCACGGAGCCCCGGTGGGATCCTGCGTCTAGGGGCATGGAACGCCATGGCCCTCGTTTTTTCGAGGGCCACCTCCAGCCCCAGGAGGCGGATGCGTCGGACGACCATGGAGGTGCCGACCGACGCAAGGTGGACCGCCCCCTCCCACTCCCTCGCTCTCGCCGCGACAAGGGTGTCGTCCGCGAAGCAGACGACCTCCATTCGCGGCAAGAGCGAGCCACGCAGGACCCAGTTGTACCCCAGATTCCATAGTAGAGGGCCTAATACGGAACCCTGGGGCACACCTGCCGCCACTGGCCACGACTGGACGCGGCCCTCCGCATCCTCGTAGAGGACTGACCTGTCTCGCAGGTAGTCCTGTACGAGGGTGCGGAGGTAGAGGGGCACTCGATGAAAATTGAGCGCCGCCTCTATGCACTCGTGGGGGATGGTGTTGAACGCGTTCGCGATGTCCAAAGACACCGCGACCACCACCTCCCCCCGTGCTGTGGCCACCTCAGTCCACCTTTTGAGGTGGCCTACCGCGTCCACCGTGGACCGGCCGGTGCGGAAGCCGTACTGGCAGTCTGCCAAGTCCGGCCCCGTGCCCTCAATGTGCTCGATGATCCGGGAGGCGAGAATCTTCTCAAACGCCTTCCCGGACTCATCGAGCAACACCACCGGCCGATAGCCCGCTGGAGAGTCCGCCGGGCGGCTCTCTTTACGGAGCAGGCAGAGCCGCCCCACTCTCCAGCGCCTGGGAAAGCGACCCGTCGCGATGCACACATCCAGCACCGCGCGGAATCGGTCTCCCAGGGGGCCCAAGGCGATCGCCATCACCTTGGCTGGGGCCCCATCTGGCCCCGGAGCCTTGTTATGGCTCCGGAGTCGGTCCCTCACCATGTCGAACTCAGCGTCCGACACGGAGGGACCTGCGGCCCACACCTCCGGGGCGGAACCGGAGGGCATCCTGGGGGGTGCAAAGGGTCCGGGGTTTGGAAAAAGTGTCCCCAGTACCCTTTGCAACAACCCTGGCTCCATACAGGACGTGGAGGGGGCCGCCGAGGCGAATTTCCCCCTCACCGTCCTGTACGGCCTCCCCCAGGGGTCGCTGTCTAGGATTGCTATGTACCTATCCCAGGCAGCGACCTTGGCCCTGCAGATGGCAGTTCGCAGGGCCGTGTGGGCCTCATTGTACGCCCGGCGGAGGCTCTCCTCCTCACCGGGCGTTCTCCGGGCGCGCCTACGACACCGTAGGTAGGCGCGCCTGGCCCCCATACTGGCGGTACGCAGGGTCGTGAGCTCCTGCGTCCACCAGTATACCTGCCCCCTGCTCCGTGGGCAGGCCCGCGCCCTCGGCATGGCGGCACTGCAGACGACGTTGATGTCGTCTGCGAAAAGGTCCGCCATGCCGTCGGCATCCCCGGCGACAGTGTCGGGCACATCTGACCAAGCCCGCACTGTCGCCGCCTCCTCCGCCACATCCGGCTGGAGGCGTGTGAGCATCCACCTTTTGAAGGGTGAATTGCCCACACGGGGGCCCAGATGAAGAGGGGCCCCAGGGGATGCCGTGGAGACCTCGTATCGGACGTACCTATGGTCCGATAGGGTCTCCATATCCACCACCACCCGCCAGTCCCGGACTCGGGCCGCGAGCGGTGGGGTGGCAAAGGACACGTCGACAATCGACGTGCCCTGCCAGCGGGCGCAGGTCGGGGTGGTACCTCGATTGAGGACCTGGAGCCCCAGGGAGAAAACCCAGGACTCCAGAATGCCACCCCGAACGTCAGTGCTGGGAGACCCCCACGCCGTAGATTTGGCGTTGAGGTCCCCTGCCACCAGCACCTGACGGGGGGCCGCGCGGTGCACGACCCCTTCAACCGCAGCTAGAAACCGTTCAAACTCGGCTCTGCTGCGGTTGGGGGAGAAGTAGGTCGACACCACCACTACTTCCCCCCAGCGGGCCACCACATACCCCTCCCCTCTTTCCACGAAAACGAGGGGAGGGCCCGCGCCTGACGCCATAATGGCCGCGGAGCCGTCCGTCGCCCCCATCCACCTGTCGGACTGGGGAACGCGGTACGGCTCCGAGACCACCGCCAAATCAACCCCCCACTCCGCCGCCACCTGACACAGGAGGTCCTGTGCCCCGGCGGAGTGGTTGAGGTTGGCCTGCAGTAGTTTCCCCGATGTCCTACTCTGCATTATTGATGGACATCGGGGTCACTACAGGGGTCGCCACTGGCGAGGCGCGGCGCGGCGAGATGCGGCGCGGCGCGGCACGGGGCGCCGCCTCAGGCGCGGCGCGGGGGGCAGCCCCCGGTTGGGGGAGGCGGCCCTTGACAGGCGGGGGATTACACTTGGCCCCCGCCATTCGGTGCCCAGCTGCCAGGCCTCTGTCCGCACACACCGCACAGTGTGGCGGGGCCGAGCAGCCCTTGGCCTTGTGCCCCTCTTTGCCGCAGCGGTAGCAGAGGTTGCTGCGGTCTTTGTTGGAGGGGCACTTCGCTCCTGGATGCCCCGGTGCCAGGCATCTATGGCACCTCATGGGGCGTCTCTCCAGGAGCCGGACAGTAGCCGCGGCCCAGCCCACAGGCAACCTCCCATCTTTTATGATCTTGGCGATTGCCTCCACCGGGCAGGAGGCAATCGCAGAACCCCCTCCCCTCGCGCCTGAGGATACCGCACCCACCTTGATGCCCTCTGGGGGGCAGCCGGCCTTTAGGGCCAAGGCTACTTGTACCTCCTCGGGTGTCGTGGCGTCATCCAGCCCCGACACCCGAATCTCGGCCATCTTGATAGGCCGAGACACCTTGGCCGCCTCGCCCAAGGCCTCGCCCACCTTGGCCGCTAGGGTGTCTGCCTGGGCCGTCGTTGTTCCGGACGGGAGCTCAATAATGCGAGCTCCCGTGACCGTCGTCCGGAACTTCGCCGGGCCTATGCCCAGCTCGCCCAGGCTGACCGCAGACTTCGCCTTCGCCAGGGCGTCCTTGTAGGTGGCCCCCCCAGCCACCGCCTCCGGCTTAAGCGCCACCACCACCGCCAGGGTCTTGGGCGGCTTCGGCACTTTGGGGCCTTGTGGGTCTTTGGCGGCCTTCTTTGCCTTTTTCCCTTTCTTTTTCGGGCCTTGGGTTGCCGTGGTGGGCACCGGAGCCGAAGCCTTTTTTGGCTTCCGCTTCACCACGGTCACCCATTCACCCTCGGTAATCTGAGGCTCGCCGGGCATCGGCGCTGTTTCCTGCGTCGCCGCCCTCACAGGGGGGCGGGGTGGGGCCGACGGAGCTGTGGCCAACGGAGCAGGAGCCGGTGGGCTGCTCTTGCCCTTACCCTTCCCTTTGCCCTTCGCCTTGGCTTTTGCGGGCATGTTGGCCGGCGGAGCGAGTGTAGCCGGGGACTCCCTGCTACCCCCCGCCGGCTGCAAAGTCCTCGGCGACTGTTGGCCTATCGCCCTGGCATCAGCCGCCAATGGCGGGCGTCGGGGGCGCTCCGCAGCCGGCAGCAGTCGACCATCCACCTCCAGGCCCTCCATCCTGGCCTGGAGCATGTTTCCGAGCTGCTGCAGCATGGAGCTATGACTCTCCCTTAATTCGGCCCGCAACTCGTCCCGGATCAGGGACAGGTCCCTTGTGTCCGCATTCATGGGGGTATCCACCACGATGGGCGCCGCCGGGCCCCTGCGGCGCCCCTCCCTGGACTCCTCAAATGCCCGTCTAAAAGCAGCGAGCTCGGCCGATACCTTGCTGAGCTCTTCCTGCAGGCGCTTGTTGTCCGCCCGCAGTCGCTGCATCTCCTCCGAGGTCTCCCTCCGCGCCAAAGCCCGGACCATCGAGAGGAGAGACCCGGCGCCCGACTTAATCGCTTTTTGGCACGTCCCCTTTAAGTTCCGCGACTTTTTCGCCACTAAGCTCACCTCCCTGCAGCGCTTCTCGGCCTCTTTTACCAGGGCTTCCGGAGACATGCGGCCCGGCTCAAACCCGCCCTCTCCGTCGCTCAGGGCGTCACTATACTCGGCGTCAGAGCCGGAGTCCCGCTCTCCCTCCTGCAGTTCCTTGCGGGCCTGGGACACCCCCACAGAGTGCGAGGGCCCTCCACCGCCGCTTTTCCCGCCTCTGCCCCTCTTAGACCGAGGCACTTTTGGCTCAGGCGCCGCCATCGGGGTGCCCTTCAAGAATTGGGACGCTGCCGAAACCCTCTTCTTGCCGGCAACCGGCCCAGCCTTTGGCTCAGCCACCGACTCATCCTCCGTCCCGGTCACCAGGCTCGTCCTCGACCCAGCCAACGACCTCGAACGCGCATCACCGAGACGCACGCGCAACCGCAGGCCACCATTCGGCCCTTTCTCCGCCAGTGCTTGACCAGACCTACTCCTGGTCAACACCGCACCTTCCGTCAGACTCGGAGGTATCTCCGAGAAGACCATCTCCGGCCTCTCCAGGCCACTCTCACTCGTAACACATTTAACACTGGTCGTCCGAGACAACGACGAGCGCCCGTGGTCAGCGGGAGCGTATGACCGCGCTTCGACTGAAGCGGAGCAGTCCTGGCCCCCCCCAGATACGTGGGGCCAGCCGCCGGCCGAAGCCGACGGGAGGGGTTCTCCACCAGCGGTGGTACCCTCCTGGGGTAATGTTTTTTTAGGTCCTGCTTCCATTTTTGTGTTCGTTTTTTGGCGAGTAACGGCTCTCGCATCTCCACACCCTAGTGTTAGGGACCAGACTCCCTCTGGCCATTCAGCCTATCGCCACACCCACAAAGCTTAGGCTTGGGGCTTTTTTATTGAGGTGTGCTCCTCTCAGGCTGGACCTCAATGGCCCAGCCCCTTGGCCCTCTCAATGAGGGTAACAAGTTGCCCGACGAGGCTCTGTCATACAGAATCCCCGCCGCGCGACAGCTCAAAAGCCGTCCACCCGCTCGACACACTCTCCCCACGAGGGGGTGAGTTCGCGACCACTGGCCGCCATACACCGACCAACAATGGTCCACTGGCCCCCCAAAGGGACCCCACGACACCGGCGAAAATCGCCACAGGCAAAACCGCCTCCTCCACTGGAGCGCTAGCGACCGGGATTACTCCCCCGGCCATCCAGCCCCTCGGCACGCTCCGAACCTTGGGCTTTGGAGGATTTTTTATTGAGGTTTACTCCTCTCGACCCGGACAAAAGCCCCGCCGGTCCCCGGCCCCTCAATTGGGGTAACGGGTTGCCCGACACGCCCCCGGAATCCGGGAAACGTGCCGCGCACCTACATCCCGACCGCGCTCTGATTAGCAGAGTACGACGGGAGCAGGAGCAGTTGCTGTCCGCGCCGGCCGGAGCCGGTACCCCCCATATCTGGGGGGCGTTCCCCTATCCGCAACCCGGGGACGCGTCCGATAGCGATACTGCTGGATCGCTTCCCTCTCCACAGGGAGAAGGCGGAAACCTAACCTAACCTAACCTAACCTAACCTAACCTAACCTAACCTAACCTAACCTAACCTAACCTAACCTAACCTAACCTAACCTAACCTAACCTAACCTAACCTAACCTAACCTAACCTAACCTAACCTAACCTAACCTAACCTAACCTAACCTAACCTAACCTAACCTAACCTAACCTAACCTAACCTAACCTAACCTAACCTAACCTAACCTAACCTAACCTAACCTAACCTAACCTAACCTAACCTAACCTAACCTAACCTAACCTAACCTAACCTAACCTAACCTAACCTAACCTAACCTAACCTAACCTAACCTAACCTAACCTAACCTAACCTAACCTAACCTAACCTAACCTAACCTAACCTAACCTAACCTAACCTAACCTAACCTAACCTAACCTAACCTAACCTAACCTAACCTAACCTAACCTAACCTAACCTAACCTAACCTAACCTAACCTAACCTAACCTAACCTAACCTAACCTAACCTAACCTAACCTAACCTAACCTAACCTAACCTAACCTAACCTAACCTAACCTAACCTAACCTAACCTAACCTAACCTAACCTAACCTAACCTAACCTAACCTAACCTAACCTAACCTAACCTAACCTAACCTAACCTAACCTAACCTAACCTAACCTAACCTAACCTAACCTAACCTAACCTAACCTAACCTAACCTAACCTAACCTAACCTAACCTAACCTAACCTAACCTAACCTAACCTAACCTAACCTAACCTAACCTAACCTAACCTAACCTAACCTAACCTAACCTAACCTAACCTAACCTAACCTAACCTAACCTAACCTAACCTAACCTAACCTAACCTAACCTAACCTAACCTAACCTAACCTAACCTAACCTAACCTAACCTAACCTAACCTAACCTAACCTAACCTAACCTAACCTAACCTAACCTAACCTAACCTAACCTAACCTAACCTAACCTAACCTAACCTAACCTAACCTAACCTAACCTAACCTAACCTAACCTAACCTAACCTAACCTAACCTAACCTAACCTAACCTAACCTAACCTAACCTAACCTAACCTAACCTAACCTAACCTAACCTAACCTAACCTAACCTAACCTAACCTTTTTTTTTTTTTTTTTTTTTTTTTTTTTTTTTTTTTTACGTCAGAAAATGCGTTACGCATACCATGGAGACAGCGTGGGGGCCACTCCATGGTTATGTGGGACTCTCCCCCCTGTGTGCAGCCAGGTCGCTAATCGACCTGGACGGGGGGCCTACCCACTAAAAACTGACGGCGCCGCTGAACTGCTATAGAGTCGTAGGATGCGGTAGCTCATCGCACACAACCCACCTACGGCTCAGCAGTTACCCTCCTCTTGGGGGGATCCACAATGGGCGGGAAGAGTGCCCGCGACGAGCACTTCCCTAGTCTAGGGGCACGCCTCTGGACAGTGTAGCCCCACAACACTGCCCGGCGTGCCAAGCTATGGCGGCTGTAATAAGCCGTGCAGCCTCCTTCTTCGGCCGGTTCTACGTCGGCGTGTGGGCGCCGAGAGGGGGTCGTCCTCACGCGCCCTTTCTGCTGCTTCCTTCTGCGAAATGACATCTTCGCAGAAGGTGGCGACCGCTAACCACGATGTCTCGCTTGCGACCATCTTAAAAATGACAGTCGCAAGGGAGAGATCCCCTCCTATTACTTCGATCATAGTCGAGCGTTGCGCTGACCACGCCGGGCAGGTCGCCAGCGTGTGCCATGCATTGTCCAAATCGGCATTGCATTCATGGCAGCGGGGGGTGGACTCGCGCCCCGCTATCTTGTGCAAGTAGGCGCCGAAGCAGCCGTGTCCTGTTAAAATTTGCGTGAGCCGAAATGTGAGGGCTCCGTGCTTCCTCTTTAGCCAGTCGGACATGTTAGGCCGAATGCCTTCTACTGTCCATAGGCCAGCAGCAGGTTGTTCTAGCCGCTGCCGCCATTCTCTTAGAGTAGAGAGCTCTGCTCTCTCCCTCCATCGCCGTACCATATCTGGCGGAGGGCGGACGCCCTCAGCACGAACCTCAGCACTGCGCCGATAAACCGCAGCCAGCGCCTTGGCATCTAAATCCCAAGGAGGGGAATTTGCCAACAGACACGCAGCATCGCTTGAAACGGTGCGATAACCACGGATGACTTTCACTGCCATTACTCGTTGTGCTCTACGCAGTACTGCAGCGTTATGGGGCGACAGCGAGTCTGCCCAGATAGGAGACCCGTAAAGGGCCATAGATCTAACGACCCCAGTATACAGTCTACGACATGATACACTGGGGCCACCCAGGTTTGGTAACAGACGACTGAGGGCAGCAGCTGTCCCGATGATTTTCGGATAGAGCCGACGGAAGTGCTCACAAAAAGACCACTTTGGGTCTAGCTCTAATCCGAGATACCGCATATGCGGTTTTACAGCAATGCGCACGTTGTTGACAACAATGTGCGCACCACTGGGTGGCTTCTGGCGGGGACCATAAAATAGGAGGGCCTCTGTCTTTTCTAAGGCCACCTTAAGCCCTAGACGCTCAATACGGCTGACCACGAGTGTGGCACCGACAGTGGCGAGGCGGGCAGCTTCGGTGTAATTAGCGCCTCCGGCCAAAATGAGTGTGTCGTCGGCGTAACACACGACGCTCAGGCCGGGCAGAAGAGCACCCCGCAACACCCAACCCAATCATACCCGATGTTCCACAGGAGAGGGCCTAGAACCGATCCCTGTGGGACACCGCGCATCATTTCCCTGCGAATGATGTTCCCGTCTCTATCGAGGCAAACAACAGGTCGGCCTCGTAGGTAATGCTCGACGATGCGTGTAAGGTATGTCGGCACCCTATGGTAACGGAGAGCCTCCCCTATACAGCTGTAGGGCAGGGTGTTGAAGGCATTGGATATATCCAATGACACCGCCATCACTACCCTGCCCCTCGAAACCGCTTCCTCCGCGATGGTCTTAACGCGAAGTACGGCGTCTATCGTCGAGCGTTGGTCTCTAAACCCGTATTGCCAGTTGGACAGGTTGGGTCCATTCGTTGCAAGATGTTGTGTAATGCGGGTTGAGATGATCCTCTCAAAGAGTTTCCCCGCTTCGTCTAATAGGACGATGGGCCGGTACGCAGATGGTGAGTGTACCGGTTTGCCTGGCTTTAAAAGCAGCACCAGGCGACCCATCTTCCAGACTTCAGGGAACTGCCCCTGAGAGAGGCAGAGATTGTAAATCCCCCGCAGTCTATTCTCCAAAATCGAGAGTGTCTTCGCTAGCACACGTCCCGGAATGCCATCCGGTCCGGGGGCGGTGCTCTTCTCCTTCATTCTTTGGACGGCAGCCTCCATCTCCCTGTCAGTTACAGGTGGGGGAGGACTGTCGGTCAAGGTGTTTGAGTCCGGAGTAGGAAGGGTCATAATCGGCGGTATGTGGTCTGTCTGCCTTGGAAAAAGGGCAGAGACCACGGTCTCTAAAAGTTGGGGAGTTAGAGTTTCAGCTACCGGGGGACCTGTACCGCCCAGTTTGTTGCGAACCGTGCGATATGGACGGCCCCAGGGGTCAGCGTCCAGTTCGTTGAGCCATCGCTCGCGAGCTGCCTCCTTCGCTTCAAAAATGGCCACTCTGAATGCGTGGCGGACCTCTCTCAGCGCGGCATGGAGCCGTTGCTCTTCAGGCTCGGACCACCCCGGCCGCCGTCTGCGGTACCGGGTGTACGCACGACGCCGAACGATGCAGACTCTGCGCATGTCGGCGAGCTCCTGCGACCACCAGCAGACCTGTTTTTTTGGAGGCAGGCGTTGGGTTCGGGGCATAGACGAGTCGCATATGCGTCTCATGGATTCTCCAAACGCTTTCGCCGCTTCATCGATACCCACCGCGGACAGTGCAGGCTGGGAGAACCAGTCCTCGATGAGCGTGGACTCTTCCAACAAATCTTTGTTTAGCTTCGCCAGAGACCATCTAGGAAACAGCTGATTATGGTCTATCCTGGTTGAAGCATTATTTCGACGCTGCCGAGATGTAATATCGAACGAGATATACAAATGGTCCGACAGTGTCTCTACGTCGTCGTGGACCCGCCAGTTGGTCACGTGCGTAGCGAGAGCAGGGGTAGCGAACGAGACATCCACTATGGACCCCCCCTGCTGTCGCACGCAGGTGTTGGCGGTACCTCGGTTGAGCACGAGAAGACCTAGTGTGGCCAACCATTCCTCCATCAACGAACCACGAGCATCCGTGGTGGGCGATCCCCACGCCGAGGATTTAGCGTTGAGGTCGCCCAAGACTAAGACTTGACAGGGGGCTGCGCGCTGGACTGCAGCACCGACCAGGTCTATATACGTTTCAAATTCCGCTAAGGTGCGACTTGGGGAGAAGTAACATCCTACCAGTACTATCTCTCCCCATTTCGCGACGACAAATCCGTGGCCCCGCTCCTTGATGGTCAGAGGCGGGGACCGAGACGACGCTGACCTAACAATCACGACCATCGAGTCCATGTCAGAGACGTAGTTGACGTTTGGTGGGCAGAAATATGGTTCTGCGGCAACGGCTATGTCAATGGACCACTCCGACAGCGTTTGCATGAGCAGATCTTGTGCTCCGCCGGAGTGGTTCAGGTTGCACTGTAGTAGATGTTGTGGGGACCTTATATCCATTACAGGTCCATATTCGTCTCCTCTACTGGCGGCAGTGGCCGCTCCGTACTGTCAACAGCCTGGGTCTTGTGGGCCGTTCTCTTAGGTCTGCGAGGAGGTGGGGCTTTGCAGCTCCTGCCCCTCATGATGTGCGCAGACGGTCTTTTGGCGTCGGCACAGATAGCGCAATAGGGCTCAGCTGAGCACATTAGAGCCTTGTGGCCTGGTTTGCCGCATCGGAAGCAAAGCTGGCTTCTATCGATCTCTGATTGGCATCGTTGTCGAGTATGACCGATGTCCAGGCAACGAAAGCATACCAATTGGCGTGCCTCTTGTGCTCTCACTCTGGCCGAGCTCCAGCCGACAAGCAGGCGACCCGCATCGACCAAAACTTTAACTGCGGAAACGGGGCACTTGACCAAAACCGTGCCCAATCCATCCGGTCCGCGTCGGATGGTGCCAGTCGTCACATCGCTCTGCGAACAGCCGGTCTTCTGCGAGACAGCTACTATAACATCGGACTGCTCTACAGAGTCGTCCAGTCCGGAAATTCGGATCTCCGCACACTTAGTGGGCACAGAGAGACGGACGTTGCCGGACTGGACATCTTCAATCAGAACATCTTTCAACTTCTGAGCCAGAATCGAAGCCTTTTCCCTATTTTCTGCCGCTGTGCTCGCCTCGAAAACTTGGAGTATCCGAGCGCCAGTGGCGGCCTCTTTGATCTTGAAAGGCGCCAAACCTATTTCATTTAGGTTTACTGCTGCCTTGGCCCTCTTAATTATGTCCGCGTATGACATTCCCCTCTTCTCGGCCTCCGGGTCAATCGTGATTACCACCGCGGCAGAACGCGGGTCCCGGAGGCGAGGTTTCTTAGGAGCCGCCTTAGGTTTCATCTGCGCTTTGGATGTTGACGCAGGGGCGGCTTGAGTTTTCTTCTTGGGTCGTCTTGCCACCGTAACCCAACCTTCCTCATTATCAGGCTTGGGGGCGGAGGGCGGCGGCCCAGAGTTGACTGTAACCGGAGTCACAGCTGGGGTCTTCTTTTTATTTTTATTTTTATTACCCTTGGCGGGCTTAACCTGCGTAGGAGGACCCGAGGGCTTATTCGGCTGTGTAGACTTAGGGGCAGTCGACCGCTGTTCAACCGACACAGATGGTTCGGAAGTCTCAACCGGGGGCAGTGAGGGCTCCCGGGCTCTGTCAGCAGCCAGCGGGAGCCGATAGCTCTTGGCGGGCTTTAATCTAACCTAACCTAACCTAACCTAACCTAACCTAACCTAACCTAACCTAACCTAACCTAACCTAACCTAACCTAACCTAACCTAACCTAACCTAACCTAACCTTTTTTTTTTTTTTTTTTTTTTTTTTTAAGTGGGGAAATGCTTTTACGCATTCCGGCCCCCTCGGGGGAGGAGGTCCGGATATGTGGGACTCACCCGAAGGAATACCCACTAAAACCACCACTTGCTCCATCCTCGGCACCATTTGGCTCGGGCTGCGGGAACGTATGGATTCTTCCGCATGCCCGAGCGGTACTCTCCACCTCCGGAGGGGCGCCACGAGCTATGGCGCCCCCCAACCGCGGCCCTCCGTGCAATGCAGGCGGTAGCCCCCGCTACCGCCCGCTGGACGGGCCTGCGGCCGCACTGCGAGCACTGGTGCCCTTGCGCGCGCTGCCGCGCCTCCCTGTACCGGACTTACGGGGAGGCCCACAACCCCCCCCGCCGAGTACGTGCTCCGCCGGCCACCCACTCGCCGCACAGAGCAGGCATCGGGGTGCTGCGGAACAGGCCGCCGCTAAATGGCCGCTCTCACCGCAGCGATAGCAAGCATCGCTGCGGTCGGGGCCAGTGCTAGGGCAGAGTGCCCGCGTATGACCAGGCTCGAGGCACCGGTGGCACCGCATCGGTCTGCCGGGTAGCAGCGTCACCGCCGCCTGCCCCAGACCGAGGCCAATCCTGCCTTTTTGGGCAAGTGCCTTCGCCGCCACAGTAGGACACTGAGCCCAGCATGAGCCCAGCGTCCGTGGCGAAAAGCGGACGGCGCCCACCTTGACGCCGTCCACTGTGCACCCTCCCTCCTCCGCGATAGCCGCCGCGACGTCGACGGCCTGCACCGAGTCATCCAGGCCGGTGATACGGATATCGCTCCGTTTCACCGGTCTGGCGACCAGCGCGTCGGTGCCGAACATTGCCTGCAGTACCTCAGCCACACGGTCTGCACATCCCGCCGAGGCGCCCGGCATCTCCACCTTCCGGGCCCCCGTCATAGTCCCCCTCAAACGAAATTGAGGGACATCTTCACCCAGGAGCTGTGGAGTGAAGACGCCTCGAACCTTCCCAAAGAGGGTGGCGTAGCTCACCCCCCTCTCTTGCGCCTCTCGGTCAACGGTGACCACCACCGCGGGCGTGGAGGGAACCCGCGGTGCCCGCTTCCTTTTCCTCCTCTTTTTTCCCTTTTTGGCCCCCATCCCACCACCGGCCGGCTGCACCGGGGCAATATTCGCAGCCGCACGGGGTTCGCGCGGTGCGACCACCTCTTTCTTCCCGCGCGCAGCGGGCTGTGGGGCAGGGGCAGGCGTCTCGGTCGTAGGCCGGGACGCGGCCTTCTTCTTTTTCCCGCGTCTTATTACCACCTCCGTCCACCCTGCCTCTAACGGCGGGGGCGGCGGCGGCGCGGCAGGCGCGGAGGCCTTCATCGTAGGCGCCGCGGCCGCAGGCGGCACAGGGGCGGCCCTCCTGTCCCGCTTCGCGGGAGGCCTAGGCGGCGATTGCGGCGCCCTGCTACCGACCGACACCTCGGGCAGAACCGAGCTCGGCGGCAGCAGCTCCTCCTCCAATAGAGCTACCGGCTCCGCGACCACGGGGGTGTAAAGAGCCCCCTGAAGCGCGCGAAGCCGGTCCTCTATTCGGGCGTCTATCCTATCTATGAGCCGCTGCATCCAATCGGACTGCAGCGGCGGCGGCTCCTCCCTCGCGGGTGGCACCGCAGACGCCCTCTCCCTCCCCTCTCTCAGAGCCTCCATCTCTAGCTGGAGTCGAGCCAACTCTCTATCCGCCTCGCGGAGCCTTTCGTCCAGACGGCGGTTGGACCTTTCAGCCTGGGCCACCTGGTCCTGGAGGGCTTTTATCTCGTCGGTAGTGCGGAGGCCAACCAGCTCCCGCACCACCACCGAGATCTCCACCGCCGCCTCTTTAAGGCACTTCACAAATGTGCCCTTCAAATTCCCAGAAGTGGAGGCAACCTTCTCTATCACCTCAACACTTCTTTGCGCCCTTTTGGCCAGATCTAGGGCGCCGACACAGTCACTGTCTATCGCGGGGGCAGGGGGGCCGCTGGCGGCCACGCGGAGTACCCGCGCTTCCCTGGCCATCTCCGCCGTTTCCCGCTCAGCCTGGAGCTCCATCTCTTTCCTCTGGGCCTCCACAAGCTCTCGCTTGGCAGCCGCCAAACCGACATACTCCCCTGTTGTAGGGGGTCGGCCGCGGCCACGCTTTTGGGGCACCTTCGCAGGCACCACCGTCTCCTCCTCGTCGTCGTCGTCGGAGTCGAGGTCTTGGCGGCGACCTCGTTTGCGCGAGGTTTCACTCGCCATCGACACGAGCGACGCGACCGACCCGCAACGCGAGTCACCCAATTCTGAATCAATGTCGGAGGCCAGTGTAAAGGGCTGGCTCCGACCTGTCTCCTCATGCTCTGACGCAATAGGGCGCCGGCCAACTGGTGCGGGTGTAAAGTACCGCTCCAGTCGGCTATCACAAAACATATCACTAACGAGCACTCGCGGTGTAGGGGGCCGCGAGGCCGTTATATCACTAGAAGAAGACGCAGGAATAGCCCGCGCCTCCCCCTCCAACAAGGGGCGACTCCCAGAAGAAGCCACCCTATCACAATAAAGACGCGTCATAGGACGCGGAGCAGTGTTGCCCCCCACAAATACTGCGGGGCTGCCTGCCGCCGAAGCGACAGGGGAGGATTCCCCGGCAGAGCCGGGACCTCCTTGTGGAGCTACGCTGTTTTTCGCACTACTCATTGTCTGTTACCACTTACGGGCGTGGTAGCCCCCCCTTCCTCTGGAGCGCTAGCGACCGGGATTACTCCCCCGGCCATCCAGCCCCTCGGCACGCTCCGAACCTTGGGCTTTGGAGGATTTTTTATTGAGGTTTACTCCTCTTGACCCGGACAAAAGCCCCGCCGGTCCCCGGCCCCTCAATTGGGGTAACGGGTTGCCCGACACGCCCCCGGAGTTCGGGAGACGTGCCGCGCGCCTACATCCCGACCGCGCTCTGATTAGCAGAGTACGACGGGAGCAGGAGCAGTTGCTGTCCGCGCCGGCCGTAGCCGGTACCCCCCATATCTGGGGGGCGTTCCCCTATCCGCAACCCGGGGACGCGTCCGATAGCGACACTGCGAGTCGCTTCCCTCTCCACAGGGAGAAGGCGGAAACCTAACCTAACCTAACCTAACCTAACCTAACCTAACCTAACCTAACCTAACCTAACCTAACCTAACCTAACCTAACCTAACCTAACCTTTTTTTTTTTTTTTTTTTTTAAGTGGGGAAATGCTTTTACGCATTCCGGCCCCCTCGGGGGAGGAGGTCCGGATATGTGGGACTCACCCGAAGGAATACCCACTAAAACCACCACTTGCTCCATCCTCGGCACCATTTGGCTCGGGCTGCGGGAACGTATGGATTCTTCCGCATGCCCGAGCGGTACTCTCCACCTCCGGAGGGGCGCCACGAGCTATGGCGCCCCCCAACCGCGGCCCTCCGTGCAATGCAGGCGGTAGCCCCCGCTACCGCCCGCTGGACGGGCCTGCGGCCGCACTGCGAGCACTGGTGCCCTTGCGCGCGCTGCCGCGCCTCCCTGTGCCGGACTTACGGGGAGGCCCACAACCCCCCCCGCCGAGTACGTGCTCCGCCGGCCACCCATTCGCCGCACAGAGCGGGCATCGGGGTGCCGCGGAACAGGCCGCCGCTAAATGGCCGCTCTCACCGCAGCGATAGCAAGCATCGCTGCGGTCGGGGCCAGTGCCAGGGCAGAGCGCCCGCGTATGACCGGGCTCGAGGCACCGGTGGCACCGCATCGGTCTGCCGGGCAGCAGCGTCACCGCCGCCTGCCCCAAACCGAGGCCAATCTTTCCCTTTTGGGCTAGCGCCTTCGCTGCCACAGTAGGACACTGAGCCCAGCATGAGCCCAGGGTCCGTGGCGAAAAGCGGATGGCGCCCACCTTGACGCCATCCACTGGGCACCCTCCCTCCTCCGCGATAGCCGCCGCAACGTCGACGGCCTGCACCGAGTCATCCAGGCCGGTGATACGGATATCGCTCCGTTTCACCGGTCTGGCGACCAGCGCGTCGGCGCCAAACATCGCCTGCAGCACCTCGGCCACACGGTCTGCACACCCCGCCGAGGCTCCCGGCATCTCCACCTTCCGGGCACCCGTCATTGTTCCCCTCAAACGAAATTGAGGGACATCTTCACCCAGGAGCTGTGGAGTGAAGACGCCCCGAACCTTCCCAAAGAGGGTGGCGTAGCTCACCCCCCTCTCTTGCGCCTCTCGGTCAACGGTGACCACCACCGCGGGCGTGGAGGGAACCCGCGGTGCCCGTTTCCTTTTTCTGCTCTTTTTCTTTTTGGCCCCCATTCTACCACCGGCCGGCTGCACCGGGGCAATATTCGCGGCCGCGCGGGGTTCGCGCGGAGCGACCACCTCTTTCTTCCCGCGCGCAGCGGGCTGTGGGGCAGGGGCAGGCGTCTCGGTCGTAGGCCGGGACGGGGCCTTCCTCTTTTTGCCGCGTCTTTTCACCACCTCCGTCCATCCTGCCTCTAACGGCTGGGGCGGCGGCGGCGCGGCAGGCGCGGCGGCCTTCATCTTAGGCGCAGCGGCCGCGGGCGGCACAGGGGCGGCCCTCCTGTCCCGCTTCGCGGGAGGCCTGGGCGGCGATTGCGGCGCCCTGCTACCAACCGACACCTCGGGCAGAACCGAGCTCGGTGGCAGCAGCTCCTCCTCCAATAGAGCTACCGGCTCCGCGCCCACGGGGGTGTAAAGAGCCCCCTGAAGCGCGCGAAGCCGGTCCTCTATTCGGGCGTCTATCCTATCTATGAGCCGCTGCATCCAATCGGACTGCAGCGGCGGCGGCTCCTCCCTCGCGGGTGGCACCGCAGACGCCCTCTCCCTCCCCTCTCTCAAACTCTCCATCTCCAGCTGGAGTCGGGCCAGCTCTCTATCTGCCTCGCGGAGCCTCTCGTCCAGGCGGCGGTTGGACCTTTCGGCCTGGGCCACCTGGTCTTGGAGGGCTTTTATTTCGTCGGAAGTGCGGAGACTAACCAGCTCACGCACTACCGACGAGATCTCCTCAGCCGCCTCTTTAAGGCACTTGACGAACGTGCCCTTCAAATTCCCGGAAGTGGAGGCAACCTTCTGTATCACCTCAACACTTCTTTGCGCCCTTTTGGCCAAACCTAGGGCGCCGACACAATCATTTTCTATCGCGGTGGGAGGGGGGCCGCTGGCGGCCACACGGAGAACCCGCGCTTCCCGCGCCATCTCCGCCGTTTCCCTCTCAGCCTGGAGCTCCATCTCCTTCCTTTGGGCCTCCACCAGCTCTCTCTTGGCGGCCGCCAGACCGACATACTCCCCTGTTGTAGGGGGTCGGCCGCGGCCACGCTTTTGGGGCACCTTCGCAGGCGCCACCGTCTCTTCCTCGTCGTCGTCGTCGGAGTCGAGATCTTGGCGACGACCTCGTTTGCGCGAGGTTTCACTCGCCATAGATACGAGCGACGCGACCGACCCGCAACGCGAGTCACCCAACTCTGATTCAAAGTCGGAGGCCAGTGTAAAGGGCTGGCTCCGACCTATGTCCTCATGCTCGGGCGCAATAGGGCGCCGGCCAACTGGTGCGGGTGTAAAGTACCGCTCCAGTCGGCTATCACAGGATATATCACTGACGAGCACTCGCGGTGTAAGGGGCCGCGAGGCCGTCGTATCACCAGAAGAAGGCGCAGGAATAGCCCGCGCCTCCCCCTCCAACAAGGGGCGACTCCCAGAGGAAGCCACCCTATCACAGTAAGCACGCGTCATAGGACGCGGAGCAGTGTTGCCCCCCACAAATACAGCGGGGCTGCCTGCCGCCGAAGCAACAGGGGAGGATTCCCCGGCAGAACCGGGACCTCCTTGTGGACCTACGTTGTTTTTCGCACTACTCATTTTTGTTCACCACTTACGGGCGTGGTAGCCCCCCCTTCCTCTGGAGCGCTAGCGACCGGGATTACTCCCCCGGCCATCCAGCCCCTCGGCACGCTCCGAACCTTGGGCTTTGGAGGATTTTTTATTGAGGTTTACTCCTCTCGACCCGGACAAAAGCCCCGCCGGTCCCCGGCCCCTCAATTGGGGTAACGGGTTAACCTAACCTAACCTAACCTAACCTAACCTAACCTAACCTAACCTAACCTAACCTAACCTAACCTAACCTAACCTAACCTAACCTAACCTAACCTAACCTTTTTTTTTTTTTTTTTTTTTTTTTTTTTACATCAGGAAATCCATTTACGGACATTTCCCCCGCTTGCGAGGCGAGGTACTCTTGTGGGAACCGACCGATAGAACGGTCGATCGCAGCCATCCCCCACCGAAGTGGGAAACAACTGCGGACTCCCCCGACGCTAAGCGCTAGCCGCCTAGCGCCGGGTCCTACCCCCTAAAACCTGATGGCACCCTGCTGGCCCTTATGGAGGCATACCGAGTTCGACGCACGCTAAGGTGCGCCACTTCTCCAGTATGTCTCCGGGCATGCCCGACCTCGCGGGTCGGGCTCCCCCCGGCTCCTTGGAGCCGGGCCGGGGCCCGGCCCCCCTCCCTTGCCCTTTTCAGGGTAGGTTGGGGGGCCGGGTGCGCCTCTGGGGATTGCTCTAGGGTACCTGAGCAATCCCAGACGGGGGGCCCATGCCGACTGGCACCGGTGGCACACAGGTCGCCACCCGTGTGCGAGCCCCGCCGGGACGGTTGGAGACAAGGGAAGGACCGGCAGTCTAAGCCGCCAGCCTTCCCCGATCCCGCCGTCCCTGCCGTCTACGCCGGAGGGGAGCGGCTAGAGCATCCTCCTCCCGCTCCCTCTCCGCAGCCTCCTTCTGCAAGATCACCGTCTCGCAGAAGGAGGCGGCAGCCTTCCAGGCCCTCTCACTGCCAAGCATGGCTCGTACCATACTTGGCAATGAGAGAGCTCCACCTCCGAGCGCCGCAACCAGGGTGTGACGCTCGTTTTGCCAGGCCGGGCACTCCACTAAGGTGTGCTCGGCCGTGTCGTCGGGACAGTCGTCGCAGTGATGACACCGCGGCGACTCCTCCCGACGGGCAACGCGGTGCAGGTAGTGACCGAAGCAACCATGTCCGGTCAGTACCTGCACCAGGCGGAAGGTCAGGCTGCCCCGCTGGCGCCCTACCCACTCCTCCAACACCGGACGAATAGCATCAATCGTCCGGTGGCCAGCGGCTGGGAGGGCGAGTGCCTCGCCCCACCGGCGCAGAGCCTCCCTCTGCGCCTCGGCCCGGACCCGTTCTACCTCTTCCAGAACGGGTCTCTCTCCCCGCACCCTCGCTGCGACCCTATGCCGATGCACCTGGGCAAGCACCAGGGCATCAGCATCCCACGGGAGCGTGCCTGCTAGAACGCAGGCCGCCCCGTGGCTGACCGTGCGATATGCTCGCACGGCCCGGGTCGCAATGGCCCTCTGCGGTCTTCGCAAGAGGGCCCGAGTGCGGGAGTTGAGGCACTCCGCCCACACCGGGGCTCCGTACAGTGCCATCGACCGTATCACCCCGTGATACAGTCGACGGCACAACGCCTTCGGCCCCCCCACATTCGGGAGGAGCCGACCGAGTCCGGCTGCGGCGGCGCACAGCCGGGGAGCGAGGAGCCTGAAGTGCTCCTCGAACCTCCATCGGGGATCCAGGGTCAGGCCGAGGTACTTGATATGCACCTCGACGGGAACCTGAACCCCCTCCACCCGGACACGGAGCCCCGATGGGGTCCTGCGTCGTGGGGCATGGAACGCCATGGCCCTCGTTTTATCGAGGGCCACCTCCAGCCCCAGGAGGCGGATGCGTCGGACGACCATCGAGGTGCCGACCGACGCAAGGTGGACCGCCTCGTCCCACTCCCTCGCTTTCGCCGCGACAAGGGTGTCGTCCGCAAAGCAGACGACATCCATTCGCGGCAAGAGGGAGCCACGCAGGACCCAGTTGTACCCCAGGTTCCATAGGAGGGGGCCCAACACGGAACCTTGGGGCACTCCTGCCGCCACTGGCCACGATCGGACGCGACCCTCCGCGTCCTCGTACAGGACTGACCTGTCACGCAGGTAGTCTCGTACGAGGGCGCAGAGGTAGAGGGGCACTCTGTGAAAGCTGAGCGCCGCCTCTATGCACTCATGGGGGATGGTGTTGAATGCGTTCGCGATGTCCAAGGACACCGCGATCGCCACCTCCCCCCGTGCGTAGGCCACCTCAGTCCACCTCTTGAGGTGGCCTATCGCGTCGATCGTGGACCGGCCGGTGCGGAACCCGTATTGGCACTCAGCCAAGTCGGGTCCCTCCCCCTCGATGTGCTGGATGATCCGGGAGGCGATGATCTTTTCAAACGCCTTCCCAGTCTCATCCAGCAGCACCACCGGCCGGTAGCCCGCTGGGGAGTCCGCCGGACGGCTCTCTTTGCGGAGTAGGCAGAGCCGTCCCACTCTCCAGCGCCTGGGAAAGCGATTAGACGCGATGCACACATCCAGCATCACGCGGAATCGGTCTCCCAGGGGGCCCAAGGCGATGGCCATCACCTTGGCATGGGCCCCATCTGGCCCCGGAGCCTTGTTCCGGCTCCGGAGCCGGTCCCTCACCATTTCGAACTCCGCGTCCGAAACGGGGGGACCTGCGGCCCACACCTCCGGGGCGGAACCGGAGGCACTCCTGGGGGGTGCAAAGGGTCCGGGGTTTGGAAACAGCGTCCCCAGAACCCTCTGCAACAACGCCGGTTCCATACAGGACGTAGAGGGGGATGCCGAAGCAAATTTCCCCCTTATCGTCCTGTATGGACGCCCCCAGGGGTCGCTGTCCAGGATCGCTACAAAGCTCTCCCAGGCAGCGACCTTGGCCCTGCAGATGGCAACCCGCAGGGCCTTGTGGGCCTCATTGTACGCCCGGCGAAGACTTTCCTCTTCGCCAGGCGTTCTCCTGGCGCGCCTACGACATCTCTGGTAGGCGCGCCTGGCCCCCATACTGGTGGCACGCAGGGTTGATAGCTCCTGCGTCCACCAGTATACCTGCCCCCTACTCCGTGGGCAGGCTCGCGCCCGCGGCATGGCGGAGTCGCAGACGACTTTTATGTCGTCTGCGAACAACTCCGCCATGCCGTCGGCATCCCTCGCGACGGTATCGGGCACAGATGACCATGCCCTAACCGTCGCCGCCTCCTCCGCCAGATCTGGCTGGAGGCGTGAGAGCACCCACCGTTGGAACGGCGGGATGCCCCCACGGGGGCCCCTTCTAGCTGGGGCCCCAGGGGATGCCGGGGAGACCTCGTACCGGACGTATCTGTGGTCCGATAGGGTCTCCACGTCCACCACCACTCGCCAGTCCCGAACACGGGCTGCGAGCGGTGGGGTGGCAAAGGACACATCCACTATGGATGTGCCCTGCCATCGGGCGCAAGTCGGGGTGGTGCCTCGATTGAGGATCTGGAGTCCCAGTGTGAAAGCCCAGGACTCCAGAACACCACCCCGAGTGTCAGTGCTGGGGGACCCCCACGCCGTAGACTTGGCGTTGAGGTCCCCTGCCAACAACACCTGACACGGGGCCGCGCGGTGGACGACACCCTCAACCACAGCAAGGAACCGCTCAAACTCGGTCCTGCTGCGGTTGGGGGAGAAATAGGTCGAGATGACAACTATTTCCCCCCAGCGGGCCGCCACAAAACCCTCCCCCCGGTCCACAGGGACCAGGGAGGGGCCCGCGCCTGCAACTACGATGGCCGCCTTACCGTCCGTCGCCCCCATCCATTTGTCGGACGGGGGAATACGGTGCGGCTCGGCGACCAGCACCAGGTCAACATCCCACTCCGCCGCAGATTGACACAGTAGATCCTGTGCCCCGGCGGAGTGGTTAATGTTGGCCTGGAGCAAGCCCCCCGATGTCCTACGCCGCATTATTTACGGACATCGGGGACTCCGGCGAGGCCTCGGCCGGCTTGGCCTTGGCTGCCGCAGGCTTAGCGGCACCCTCTGTCCGGGGGGGGGTCGCACCCGTTTGAGTTGGGCGACCCCTTAACGACGGGGGCTTGCATTTTGCCCCCGCCATCCGGTGTCCTGCCGGTAGGCCCCTGTCCGCGCACACCGCGCAGTGCACAGGGGCCTGGCAACCTTTGGCTTTATGCCCCTCCTTACCGCAACGGTAGCACAAACCGCTGCGGTCTTTCTTGGAGGGGCAGGTTGCCCCCGGGTGACCCAGCGCCAGGCATTTGTGGCACCGCATGGGCCGCGGTTCCATAAGCCTGACCCCGGCGGACCACCAGCCCACCATCAGCCTTCCGCCCTCCAGGACTTTGGCTATCGCCTCCACTGGACAGGAGGCGATAACCGACCCCACCCCCCTGAACCCATGGGAGATGGTGCCCACCTTAAAGCTGGTGTGTGGGCAGCCGGCCTTACGGGCAAGGGCCTCTCCGACTTCATCCACGGTTGTGGAGTCATCGAGGCCCGTAATTTTGACCTCGGCCATTTTGGTCGGCCGGGTCACCCTCGCCGCCTCCCCCAGGACTTGGCTCATCCCAGCGGCTAGTGCATCGGCCTGGGATGACGTCGTCCCTGCAGGGAGCTCGATCATCCGAGCTCCCGTGGCCGTGGTGCGGAACTTGGCAGGCCCAATGCCAAGTTCCTCCATATTAATGGACGCCCTTGCCTTAGCTAGGGCGTCCTTGTATGACGCCCCCTGCGCCACAGCCTCCGGCTTGAGGGCGACAACCACCGCCAAGGTCTTGGGCGGCTTGGGGATTTTAGGGCCTTTGGCCGCCTTTTTGGCCTTCTTCCCCTTCGCCTTCGCCGCCTCGGCCGGGGGTTGCGCCTGCCTCTCTTTGGGCTTGGGCTTCCGGCGGACCACCGTCACCCAGGCCTCCTCCTGCTCCGCCGGGGCCTGCGGCTGCTGCGTTCGTGCAGGCTGCCCCTCTGGAGGCGTAGACCCCTGGTCTTTTGGGGCCGCCGCTTTGCCCTTCTTCTTGCCCTTACCCTTTTTCTGCGAACCCTTCTTGGGCGGGTTTGAGGGCAAGTTGGCGGGCGGAGCCAGGGTGGTAGGCTCCCTTGGCCCGGACAAAGGCGGAGGAGGGGCCGCAGCCTTCTTTGGGCCTGCAGCCTCCTTGGCCTTCCTTTTGTCGGCCTCCAGTTGCGGCCGACGCGGGTGCTCGGCTGCGGGCAACAGACGGCCATCCACCTCCAGACCGTCTAGCCTCGCCTGCAGCATGTTGCCCATCTGCTGGGACAGGGACTGCTGCATTACCTGCAGGGCCTCTAAGAACTCCGCCCTGCTCAGCACTTCCCCGTCCTCTCTCCGCTCGCCCGACTTTTCTGCGGAGGCCGTTGCTTTGACCTGGGCTGGGCGGGGCTTCTGCTTCGCCGGAGGCGCTGGCGGCGGTGGTGGTGGTGGCGGCGGCATCTCCGCAGCCACAGCCCGCCTCTTAGCTGAGGACCCCTTCAGCTCCGCGGTGACCTCTGAGAACGCCTTTCTCAAGGCCACCAGCTCCGCATGCATGGCCGACACCTCACCCTGGAGCCGTTTGTTGTCGGCCCGCAGTCTGCGCATTTCCTCCCCGCGCTTCCTGTTCGCCAGGGTCCCTACCAACTTCCTTAGGGAACACGCACTCGCCTTAAGCGTGCTCACGCATGTCCCCTTCAGATTTTTGGAGATCCTGGCCACCTCCACCACCCGATCTATGTGGGCGCTCGCCTCCCTTTCCATCGCGCCACAATCCAACTCGTCGGGGTCCACCTCCCCACCTCTCAGTGTGGAGTCCGACTCCTCGGCGCTGCTGTCGCCGCTGCCCTCCGTGTCCCTGGCAAGCTCCCTGAGCTCTCGGTTCGCCCTGGACCTCCCAACATCGTGCCTAGCACCCCCACGGCCTCCTCGGGATCTAGGCACCTTCGGAGCCGCAGGCACCTCGGCGGCCTTGGTCGGGCTCTCCCTGAGGAAACAACGTCTCCTCTTCCGGGCCTCCGACCCCACGGACTCTGCCTCCGACACCTCCATGCCCTCCTCCGATGCGGACACGTCTGGTGTTTCACCACCTCGAGCCACAGGGCTCTCCTTACTCGTCGTCGGTTTCTTGCCCGACTTTTTACTGGGCTTTTTACCGACGACCCCCTTCCCGTCAAACTTCAGCGTGAGCTTAGGTGCCCCGGACGCCTTGTCAGCCTGGCTCGCACCACCGCGGCCGACCTCCGACACAGCGTCCTCACCTATCGCGAGCTCCACGCCCTCCACTACGCCTCTCGTAGCCAATTTAACACTGCCCGGCCGAGGTACCGGGGAGCGCCCGTGGTCAGCGGGATCATATGACCGAGTGCCAACTGGCACGAAGCAGTTCTGGCCCCCCCCAGATACGTGGGGCCTGCCACCGGCCGAAGCCGATGGGAAGGGTTGTCCGCCTCCGGCGGTACCTTCCTGGGGTAAATCTGTTTTGAGAATCTGCGACATGTTTGTTGGGTTTATTTTTACGTGTTTGTTTCACGACCACTCCTACCCTCCAGACGCTAGGGACCGGACTCCCTCCGGCCATTCAGCCCATCGCCGCGCCTAAAACTTGGGCTTGGGGCTTTTTTATTGAGGTGAGCTCCTCTTGGACCAAACCTCAGTGGAATGGTCCCTTGGCCCCTCAATTGGGGTAACAAGTTGCCCGACGGGGGCCTGTCATACAGGATCCCCCGCCGCGCGGCCGCCACATGGCGGTAAACACCCGCGGGCTGAACCCGCCTCCGGGTTGGTCCACTCGAAGTGAACCCGCGACCGCTGGTCGCCATCCCCCGTCCGAAGACCACCGCCAGACCCGCGCAATCACGAGCCCGGCACGACACGGGCAACGCCCACAACGGGCACAGGCCCCGCGACGGACCAGCTGGGTGTGGAACCGTCGCTTCCTCCTCGCCACTCGCACCCGCCCCCACAGGGCAGCCGAGCGGCCTCCACATCTGCGTCCCGACCGCACTCTGCTAGATCAGAGCGACGACGGGAGCAGGCACCGCGGGCCTTGCAGGCCCGCCATCCCACGCCGCCCCTCGGGCGGCCACTGTGCAGCGTCTGTCCGCGCCGGCCAAGCCGGTACCCCCCATATCTGGGAGGCATCCCCCTATCCGCAACCCGGGGACGCGTCCGGTGGCGGTGCTGCACCCCGCCTCCCCCTCACAGGAGGGGGCCGGAACCTAACCTAACCTAACCTAACCTAACCTAACCTAACCTAACCTAACCTAACCTAACCTAACCTAACCTAACCTAACCTAACCTAACCTAACCTAACCTAACCTAACCTAACCTAACCTAACCTAACCTAACCTAACCTAACCTAACCTAACCTAACCTAACCTAACCTAACCTAACCTAACCTAACCTAACCTAACCTTTTTTTTTTTTTTTTTTTTTTTTTTTTTCCCGGGGTAATGGCCGACCCATACCCGTCCTCCTGGGGGAGGAGAGGTTATGCGGGGCTCGAACCCGC
>CATPCV010000046.1:15000-45000 GCA_955850985.1 Elophila nymphaeata | reverse complement strand
CATAATAATGTATAAAAGTACAGTTAAAAACTTCACTAATTCACTAACAACAAGGGAGAGATGATTTTAATTAAGAATTATGGAAAAAAAAAAAAAACGCCGTTTCAAAATAATCACAGTAAATTAACTCTTATTCAAATTTCAGTAAAAAGTAAAATTTTTGTCTCAATTGTGTTTTGGTGAACATTTTTTTTTTTTTATATTCCTGCCTTTATTAGATTAGTAATAAACAGTATTCTATGCTTACTGATGCGAATTTAGTTAATTCTAAAGGATTTCTATATTAAAATGTTATTTATTACTAGAAGACGTTTAAAAAAAAAAAAAAAAAAAAGGAAATTTTGAGATTTTTATGATTATATTGATAAGTGACACAAACAATTTTTGGTTATTAAATGATGCACTTATTATACATTTTTCATAAAAAAAAAATTAAAATATAATTGTAAAATAATGAGGCACTCGATTTCAAAATATCATTTTTACATGACATTTGTAGTTCCTTAACTTCGCTTTTGACTACACGATATAAAAATAATAATCGCCCTAATAATATTAATCTGAATCTAACGCATTATAACATCAATAATTAAAGTTGATGAATTATTCAAAACAAAATAAAAATTAGCTTAATATAGATGATTACTTTAACAACCTAATCTACCTTTATAGACAATAATTTTTATGTTCTTCTAAAAATAGAAAAAAGTAAGCTCACCGTATATCAGCGGCGGCGGCGGCAGCAAGCAGCAAGCAGCAGCAGCAGCAGCAGCAGCAGCAGCAGCAGCAGCAGCAGCAGCAGCAGCAGCAGCAGCAGCAGGCAGCAGCAGCCAGCAGCAGCCAGCAGCAGCCAGCAGCAGCCAGCAGCAGCCAGCAGCAGCGAGCCATTTTTAACAGTCATCCAAAAAAAAAAGGAGGAGAATTTTAAATTTTATCGACATCTGACGAGACAAGTAATTTGAATTATCCCTAATAATGCCTATTTAAGTGACGTCGATGATGTCCTGATAAGTAGTTCTAATTAAAAAAAAAATTGGTTGTCTGTAAAGTCGGTTTACTGACGATAGTTGAACGTGACAACGTCTTTTCAAAAGAAAAATTTAATTTCATTTGTTTAATAGATTTTTGCTTGCACTTCAAGCCTTACATGGAACGCCCCTCAGAGCGAGGTAACGCCGCATGCGTCATGTTTTTTCGTGCGTGCAGCCGGCTCTATCGAATTATAAGACCGTTGTCACGTCAAAAAAACGAATTCTATAAAATTCTAAATGTTTTCTTTGATGTCGGTGGCCAATCTCAATATTTGGAATAAACGTTGTCACTTCACTTGTATTTGGGACCGACCTCAAAAAAACATTTAGATTTTTATAAGCAAACAAAGCAAAATTTTTTCTTGACACCAGTTGACCGACCAAAAAAAGAAGACACTATTTTATGAACGAAAAGTATAATTACTATTTAGAGAAAAGCGTGGGTGGGGTGGGGTGCTCAATTTAATTGTACCGATCGAATATTTTTAAGAACTAATGTTTTTTTTAGTTTTTTTAAACTATTAAGTTTATATTCCACTTTTTGGTACGAATTATAACCGCCGATGAAAGTACTTACTTATGTTACTAAAAAAATAACAATGACAACGCTATCTAGTGACGTATAGCTGAACTAACATTCCAAACGTTTAATTTATTAGTCCTGGCGATTTCTAATCATATCGAATTATTGTAATGTCATTGGTCTTTAATAATTCTATAGTTTAAATGAAATCTGACCTTTTAAAGTGGTTCAAAATCGAGTCCAAACTAGTCAGTTACATACATACATACATACATACATACATACATACATACATACATACATACAAACAAACAAACAAACAAACATCCAAACATACATACATACAGGTTGTAAGAAACTTGAATAAAAAATAATGAATCGTCTTCAAAAATATATTTTTCTCATATCCATTTTTACGGTCAGATTTCATTTAAACTTTATAGATTTATCAAAGACGGATGACATTACAATAATTCAATAAGAATATCCCATTATCCTGATTAGAATCGCCAATACTAATAAATTAAAACGTTTGGAATGCTAGTTCAGCTATTCGTCACTAGATGGAGTTGTCATTGTTAAGTTGGCGGTGTAGCACTAAAAAGTGAATAATAAAATAAAAAAAATCTAAAAAACACGCTTTTATACATATTAAATCTGACTAAAAAGTGAAAAATATTTTTTCAGTATAGAACCTAAATGATGAACGAAAAGTACTTATACTTCTTATTTAGAGAAAGTGTGGTGTGCTAAACAAGTTAATAATTAAATATTATTATTTTAATTAAACATACTACCCTATTAAAGTATTAACTATCTCTATAATGCATTAAATACTTAGTTTAATTGTATTTTACTTCTAGTTAATTAGCGTATCGAGCGACATCTAGTTGCTTAAGCTGTCTGTCGCGGATAACTACAGTATGCTTATATTATCTAGTGGGAAAGCAAAGCACCTACAGTTTGCTATTAAATATAAAGTTCGAAACGAAACGCTAGAGGGCACTGAAAGTAATTATTGAAAGTTTATAAGAAAATAAAATTTAAATACCTAATATTTTAAAATGTCTTTACGTTGCGCCTGAAATACTATGACTTGGACTGTGCAAATGTTAGTTGGCATTCACAAAAAAAAAAAAAACAAAAAAACAATCGAAACAATCGTCTTTCTTCAATTATTTACTCTACAATCAGATTCTGATGGTGACATAAGCGTCCTCGGAAATACTACCGAAACTGGTATGTACTTATATGAATTTATCTTAACATTTAACATTAAGTAATTACTTGTTTCATCAAATGAACTCGAGTTCACTCCGCAAGATGGCGCCATTCTTAAGTCGCCGTCTTAAGTACATGAAACTATAGTTACGTAAGTAAATTTTGAAAATGCACTTTTTTCCATTTTAACTTTTTTTAAATTTTTCAATTGTACGACATAGATTTTGGCATAAAAATAGCATTCCCGCAATCCCGAACCAAATCGAACAAGTGGTTCCCGATATACCATGCAAAAAAAAAAAAAGTCATAATATTGTCAGAATTGCACAATTAAAGTGTAAATTTTAATCAGTCAGTCAGTCAGTCCGTCTGTCTGTCTGTCTGTATGTTTTAGTTGAAACTTTAAGTCAAAAATTATTTTTCTATTAGACTAGGCTTGGACCAACTTAAGGATTCATATGTGTGATCTGTGCATGTTGTGCAAGTTTCATCAAAATCGGTTCAGTAGTGTTTGAGATAGACAGACAGTGAAGTATGTATCAATCAGTAAGAAAAATAAAATATTTTTAGCAAAAGTACTTAATAAAAATATTATTTATTTCTTGGTTTTTAGTTTAAATTTGTATGTCTTAAAAATATTTAATTATATGATTTTTTAGTCAAAATAATTAAGTAAATTTTATTGAAAATGGATAGGCCTACTAAGCGCTCATTAAAACCTATAGGCAACTTTAACTAAAACTTTTTTTGTTATTAATGATTTGTTCAAAAAGGTTGGTGGGGTGGTTTCCCGCCAAACAAAACCCTGTGCAAAGATATTTAGCAATTATATTATTTATTTTTACAAATATTAATCAATGACGTTTGAGACGCCATAATATGTAAGTGTATGGAAAAGAGAGCATAACTAACATAGTTATGGATGCGCGCGCTGCCAATATATTTCTATGCTACCTACCTGTTTTATCTAATGGACTAACCATTACAATAGGTCGTCACTCACTTTATAAAAAAACACAGGAAAGCATTTTTAAGCTATTAGTAATATTATTTTCTTTCACAATATAGGACGGACCATGCACGACGACGACGAACGAATCACCGTTCTGTTGGGAGACTGAGACGTAGTAGGGTCATTTGTCTCAGTTTTGTAGGCACACGCGCGTTATTCTCTTCCTTTTTTTATTGCTTTAACGCTTTTTGTTACGAAATAAAAAAGAAATAATTAGCTATATTTGTGTTGCGCTTACGTCTTAGAGACGTAGATTATCTTTCTAGGGTTATATAAATGGCGTTCGCGACACTTATATATATTAAGCATTTCGCCCAAGTCAAGTGAAAATGTAATTATAATTAACAGACAATTGTACGGTACATTTGAGTTAAAAATGGAGTATCTCAACAAGTGTTTTTAGTTACCTATTACATACAACAAGAACTCGGGAGAAACTACGAACGAAAATCAAACTAAAGTGCGACAAACCTGCGCTGATGTCGCTCGCTAGTGTTGAACAAATGTAGAAATGTCAAAATGTTTAAATTTGTCAGATATGGATATGTTTTAATTATTCTCATAACACCATAACAATTCAAGTGATAAAAAGTTTATAAATAATTAATACTAAAATAATAAGAAATGGAGCAGGAGAGGATTCAAGTTATAGAGGTTGTTGTATTTTTAGTGATTTTTGGGTAGATAATATGCCATCAATGGTTTGTATACCTATTCAGAGAAATTTTGTCTGTTTGTTTTTGCAAAGGACATGGTTAAAAGACTGCGCATAACATGTTATGTTTGTTGGGGTAAATTGCGCGTGGTAATCAGTGAGAAAAGCAGATACGGTAAAATTAGTTTATTCACGTTGAAAATATTTTACAGAAGACACGAACAGAGTGACGTCGAACACCAATCAAAAATATTATTTTACAAATTCAAAATTACTTCAAAACACATAATAAAAACTCCTTTCAACACGCTCCTTTAATTTAGACTGTATAAAATAATATCAAAATCCTTACAGCCTAAAATATTTACAACCTAAGACCTAATCCCTAACGCAGATATACAAAATAAATGTTTCGCTTTCGGTAAAGCCTTCGTCAATATATCTGCAGTCATCTTATCAGTTGCCAAATATTTCAGCGTGATGAATTTATTAGTGTTTAAAACATTTCTAATAAAATGGTGCTTTATGTCAATATGTTTGCAGCGACTATGATGTACTGGATCATTGGCTAGCGCCATCGCCCCCTGATTGTCCACATGTAACACTACACGCGAATATTTCACTAAGCCGATCTCAGTCGGTAAGCTATTTAAGTAGACAGCCTCTTTCATGCTCTCACATAGACTTACATACTCTGCCTCACATGATGACGTTGCCACGCACTTCTGTTTTTGTGATTTCCAGGAAATACATGCTCCCCCTCCCTAAAACAAAAGCATAGCCCGAGTAAGAGCGTCGGTCTATCACACAGTTGCCCCAGTCAGCATCACAATATCCTACTACATGCTTACCAGTTTTCTTGAATGTTAGCTTAAAATACATCGTTCTCTTCAAATACCGAAGCACGCGTTTTGCTGATTTCCAATGCGACTCGTCCGCACAATCTGCAAATTGGGCTAACTTTACAACACTGTTTGTGATGTCTGGTCTTGTCCCGACAGATAGGTACATTAAACTACCTATTAATTCACGATAAGGCCACTTTCCACTACCGTCTTCACCCTTTACAAGCTTTTGTCCAACTTCCATAGGTGTACTCATGTTTTCCTTAGCATTTTCCATATTGAATTTCTTTAACAAATTTAAGATAAATTTCCTCTGCGAAAGTTCAATAATATTATTGTTTTTGACAATGTCAATGCCTAACATGTATTTGGCAGATCCAAAATCTTTCAATTTGAACTCTTCAGCCAGTTCTCTTTTGAAGTTGTCAATATGACTCTTTTCTTGCGAAGCCACTAGTATGTCATCAACATAGACTATAACAAAAAGTTTTATATCATTATCAAAACATTTATAGTAAAAACAATGCTCATTTTGAGAAACTCGAAAATTCATCTGTCCAGCTTGCTTCAATCCATATAAGGATTTCTTCAAGAGACATGTATCCCCTCCGGATTTTAGATCAGCCAACATCTTTCTAGCCTTAATCACTATTGCGCTATCACTGCTCTCAGAGTTTATTATCTTCACTAAGCTCTCTTCTAATAACTCTGGTACTTGCATGTAGACTTCTTCGTCTAAATACCCGTTTAGATAAGCAGTATCGATGTCCAATTGATGTACTTCCAAATCTAATTTTGTTGGGGTAAATTGCGCGTGGTAATCAGTGAGAAAAGCAGATACGGTAAAATTAGTTTATTCACGTTGAAAATATTTCACAGAAGACACGAACAGAGTGACGTCGAACACCAATCAAAAATATTATTTTACAAATTCAAAATTACTTCAAAACACATAATAAAAACTCCTTTCAACAATGTTAGTATTAATAAAATAAATATTTTGAAATTTTATAATACATATTGGATTTTTAAACAATAATAATAATAATAATAATTGTTGTAATACTTTTTGTAATACCTGAATTATAAAAGGTTACTAAGTTATAAGCACAATGCTGTATGTAGTATAACACCTACACTTTGTTTGCAAAATAAAACAATTTATACGTATCTCACACTCACCTTGCAGGCTCCGTGATGAGCAGGATCAGCTTGTATCTTGTTTATCATATCAGCTGTTATCACACGCCCGCGCGAAGCCGGCCGGTCCCGGCGCCGTCCGTACTACAGCTGGAAATAGTCGGCAAATTTGGCTAAATAACCAGAAAAAACTGGTGCGAAATAGACAGGGAGATTATATTTACGTATATTTATTGAATTTAAAATTAAATTTAATAAATTAATAAATATTTTAGAAATTTTGGAAAACCTGGAAGATTTTTTATTCATATTCTTTATTGCATTCCATAAGTATAACAAGATGCTCCTTAAAACTAATAGTTAGTAGTATCAGTTATGGACCCTGTCGGGCACAGCAAAAAGAGATGGATGAGGATTTTCATTTCATAGTAGTTAATTATATCCATATTCTATCAATATGTAATTGTATCTTCTTTGAATATTTTGGTATTCTTGTATTTATTTAAAATTAATTTTTACACAAGCGTAAGACCATAAAACTATTGAAAAATGGAATTAATTTAGGAATGTTTAGGCTGACGGTCAGAAATTATGTCTTCAATTGTTTCATTCTGCGTGATTCTGTGTTTCACTAGCTCCTCTAGTTCTTCCCTTTTAGTTAAGCTGGCTACCATATAGTGATTTGGGGATTTTGTATTTTTCATCTGTGGTGTTCAGCACCTATGTTAAGTCTTGTGTAAAATCACTTTTTGTAGGTCAAATTTTAGTGGAAAACGCCAATATGGTTGCTAATTGCTTGGCTATACTCGGTGAGTCCATAAAGAGAATTCCACCCAACCCATTGTACCTTCATATGGGAATGCTCAACTTTTATCACTCCTGTAAGTTTTAATGCAGCAAGCAACTAATGTGTTCGTCCTAATACTGCCAAAGTTTATATTTTAGGAGCAATTGTTTATTGTTTTTGCTTTTATTATGTAATTTACGCCTGTATTGGGTTGTGTGTATATGGTTTCTCTTCGTTTTTCCCCAGCTACGCCTTTTTTGAACAATTTTATCCTGTTTTTGTTTATATTCTTAGAAAAAAAGCAAACTCTTTTCCCCATACATTTGAAGAATCTTGTTACTCCTAGTGTATTTTTTGCAGCAAAGTTGTTGTACTAATTATCTAATTTACTAATTAATGCAAGTAGTCTATGAGTAACGGCTGTTGTTATTATAGTTAGGAAAATTGGCTATGTCTAAGTCCACTTTTTGTCCAGAAAAACAACGTGTTATATATAACCTTATTAGCTAAGGGTTGGAGGGTTGAAACTTCAAGGGGTGATAGATAAATTAGCTTTTAGACAATTAATTTAACAACCTAATCTACTAAATATGTACAATAATTTAAATCTTCTTCTAAAAAGAGAAAAAAAGTAAGCTCACTCACCGTATAGCAGATAGCATAACAGGCGGCGGCCGGCCGTCGGCGAGCACAGCAGCGGCAAAGTATTAATGTTGGTGTAATGGAGTCATCTAGAGAATAGAAATAAAGTTTATATTTATATTATTATATCATCATCATCATCATCATTGTTAATTAACTTTGTCAATATATCAAACGGATTTTTATAAACACCATTCTTAGTAGAGTGAACATTAAAAATATTTGTAAATGGAATGGAAAGGAAAGTGTGAAACAATTAAACTGTAACAGTGTTAACAAACATAAACTCTTAGTGATTTTGGAAATATAAACAATTTAAATCAAAATTATCAGTAATTATCTGTGATTTAGTTACTAGCTATAAATGAAGAAATAAATGTTTTGTCTTTTTGGTTTACTCTACCTGTTGTGACAACTATCATGGCTGAGTGTTAACTTTAATTACGTAAACAAATTTTGAAAATACACTTTTTTCCATAATAACTTTTTTCAAATTTTAAAATTGTAACACATAGATGTTGGCATAAAAATAGTATTTGAAAACTTACGAATCTTTGAAACTACATACATAAAAAAAAAGTACATCTACAACATACAAGGAGTGAATTTTTGACGTGTTAGGTGGCATCGCCATCAGAACCCCTTAAGACCCATCCCCAATAAATGATGAAAAGCGTTGCCCGACGACTGCTGTGTAATATAACACTGACTAACTAGCTAGCTCCAAAATTAAGAATGGCCAATTGAAGAATCGAATCCTCAGAACAGCACAGGATTACGGTGTTTTACATAAATAATTTTGATATTCGGTTCACATACAACAGAGATATTGGTGAACGAACAAACATAAAAAAATAATACATACAGTATTAATGTTATATAGAAGTAAATAACCTGCTGGCTGGCTGGCTGGCTGGCTGGCTGGCTGGCTGGCTGGCTGGCTGGCTGGCTGGCTGGCTGGCTGGCTGGCTGGCTGGCTGGCTGGCTGGCTGGCTGGCTGGCTGGCTGGCCGGCCGGCTGGCCGGCCGGCCGGCTGGCTGGCTGGCTGGCTGGCTGGCTGGCTGGCTGGCTGGCTGGCTGGCTGGCTGGCTGGCTGGCTGGCTGGCTGGCTGGCTGGCTGGCTGGGCTTAGTCCAACATGACACAAAAAAGGTTTAATTGTAAAAAAAAATATTTTTAATTATGGTTTATTAATAGCTAATAAGCTAAGCCATTCGCCATGTGTTGCCATTCGGCGGATTACTTTTTGGTTTTAGTGCCCCTTTTATGTCGGCGACAGGCTGGCAACCTCTCACTATTTGGAGGCACTGCATGGTCCATACTGCCAGAGGTGGTTTTATGTGTGAGAAAATGTTACAGTTTTGTACAAGTTTAACATCCAAATACTAACTATTACGGTGCTATGCCTTCCATCATCAGCTCACCTAACAAGCTGAAAGAATACAATTTTCGGTCTTTAGGTACCTACCTTTAATATTTAAAGAATTATCATCCAACTCTTAATCGTTATGGAGTTTCTCCTTCCATCATCAGCTCACCTGATTAACTTGATAAAATACAACTAGCGGTCTTTACGTGCCTATAATCTTTAAAGAATTATCATCCAACTTCTAATCGTTAAGGAGTTTTTCCTTCCATGATCAGCTCACCTGAATAACTTGAAAGAATACAACTATCGCTCTTTGGGTGCATTTAATATTTAAAGAATTATCATCCAACTCCTAACCATCAAGGAGTTTTCTGTTTCATCATCAGCTCACCTAAACACTATCGAATAGAAAAAGAATTTTAAAAATCGGTCCAAAAATGACGGAGATATCGGTGAACATACATAAAAAAAAAAAATACATACAGACGAATACAGAACCTCCTCCAGTTGGGAAGTCGGTTAAAAATTATCAGTAGGTAATTATCTGTGATTTAGTTACTAGCTATAAATGAAGAAATAAATGTTTTGTCTTTTTGGTTTACTCTACCTGTTGTGACAACTATCATGGCTGAGTGTTAACTTTAATTACGTAAACAAATTTTGAAAATACACTTTTTTCCATAATAACTTTTTTCAAATTTTAAAATTGTAACACATAGATGTTGGCATAAAAATAGTATTTGAAAACTTACGAATCTTTGAAACTACATACATAAAAAAAAAGTACATCTACAACATACAAGGAGTGAATTTTTGACGTGTTAGGTGGCATCGCCATCAGAACCCCTTAAGACCCATCCCCAATAAATGATGAAAAGCGTTGCCCGACGACTGCTGTGTAATATAACACTGACTAACTAGCTAGCTCCAAAATTAAGAATGGCCAATTGAAGAATCGAATACAGTATTAATGTTATATAGAAGTAAATAACCTGCTGGCTGGCTGGCTGGCTGGCTGGCTGGCTGGCTGGCTGGCTGGCTGGCTGGCTGGCTGGCTGGCTGGCTGGCTGGCTGGCTGGCTGGCTGGCTGGCTGGCTGGCTGGCTGGCTGGCTGGCTGGCTGGCTGGCTTGCTTGCTTGCTTGCTTGCTTGCTTGCTTGCTTGCTTGCTTGCTTGCTTGCTTGCTTGCTTGCTTGCTTGCTTGCTTGCTTGCTTGCTGGTTGGCTGACCTATTGTCAGAATTGCACACACAGTTTTTGTAAATGTTAGTACGTGCATATCTCGAAAACTTTAAGTCTGAATATTTTTTTGTTAGACTGGGCTTAGTCCAACTTGACACAAAAATGTTTTTTTTTTATTAAACTACATTTTAAATAGGGTTAAACAAACTTCAAAAAGGTATAATAAACTACCTGTGTGGCTGTGCTACCGAGATCAATCAGCTCAGTATGTACCCCACTTCTGAGCTGATTGATCTTAGTGCCAAGTCATGCCAATCATATCGATTTCCCTAGCTTGCCACCATCAAATCCTGACTTGGTGACAATGGGACCACCTCGGAAGTATAATTTAAAAAATCAGTCCACAAATTAATGACATAGATACATCGGTGTACATACATAAAAAAAAATATACATACAGTGGAATATAGAACTTCCTCTTTATTAAAAGTCGGTTAAAAAATTAAACCAACTTTACAACGAAAATTGAGAAATAAAAGTTTTATGTTTTAAAGGATGAAAAATTCAGCCAACAATGTTTTTCGAGGTTGTTCAGTGCCAGCCTTAAAAAGAAAAGAAATACATAATTGCATGAGTAACAACTGTATATTTTATATTGACTATTTCATCATTTAAAACATAAAACTTTTATTTCTCCATTTGCAGTATTGAAGACGGTTTAATTGTAAAAAAAATATTTTTAATTATGGTTTATTAATAGCTGATGATAGATATTAAAATGCATACATGCATATAAACAATTGTAGTCCCAAAAGGGGGGTGGGGGTTGACAGATATTCTAAGGTAACATTTCTTCACATATTAACAAACAACAGCACTGCAGGTTAGTGACAGCCCCTGTATTGATACAACACCTATATTGAAAAGATGTTTGTTAAAGTTGCTATGCCCCGAGATTGCACCTGTGATCAGACGGAACTGGTATATTTTTAGCTGTAGAGTTATTTCTTAGAGAATATGCGGTAGAAGTGTAGAAGTGACTGAACTAAAGGCGTTCTATTATTTACTATATAGGTATAGGCACCACTCAAAACTCAACTAAATCTTGGTTTCTTATGTCCAGTTATCGTCAAGAATAAGCCAATAACTATGTAAGTAGGTATTATCAATCCCTACTTACCCGGTCTCAGACCAATTTTATTGGTCTGAGTACCCGTGAGACAATTAAACAACTGTGTCTGGATTTAAATAATGATTAAGGAGAAGAAAATACTTACATTTAACTATAGATGCAGGGCTTCAATAAATTTCACACACACCACAAAACGTTCGTGCTGATTTTGATAAACCTTCTTCAATCGATACTAACTATGTTTCTCTCAAACCTCTCTAATTAATATAAACGGCTACCGACCGGTCGAGACTTATAATCTTAAACTAAACTTCATGACATTAAGAAATTTTCACGAAAAAAAAATATGGCCGTGTGGTGTGTGCATAAGTAGGTATATAGTAGGGATGTTCGATCCGATCCGATACTTGGGTGGATCGATACAAAAGAATACGATCCACCCGATTTTTGTATCGATACAATGGCTTCCAATCCGTTAGT
Organism: Elophila nymphaeata; assembly: GCA_955850985.1. NCBI lineage: Eukaryota > Metazoa > Arthropoda > Insecta > Lepidoptera > Crambidae > Elophila > Elophila nymphaeata. The sequence continues at coordinate 32,984 of CATPCV010000046.1, read as the reverse complement.
GGATCGATACATGCACACTGAGGATCGGATCGAATCATTGTATTAAATTTTATAAAAGGTAAACAAACATTTAGCATAATATTAATGAATTAATGATTTTCTTTGATGGCTTTCACTATGATTTAGCCAATTTTCACGTCCGTACAAGTGTACCTACCAATTATGAAATATAAGGAAAATACAAGGAATCTTATACCACATGTCAGTACGCAAAGATATTTAGCATTTAGTTTAATTTATCTTTACAAATATTATCTAATAACTGACTGAATTATGTTGCTGTCTGTCACGCTCACACAGGTATCGTGACAGCCCCTTTTAAAGAAATAAATCAAGAAAGGAGAATGGCAGAAACCCGTGTGTTTTCAGAACCACATAAAAACTTAGCGTTCCATGAAGCGAGTATTATAATCTTAATAGTCATAAAAAACTTAACAAAATATGTAATGGCAAGATGTATGTACAAGTTGGGGATAAAAAGTTATAAAACATAACCTCAAAATAATTTCGTTCCTGTCTACATACATACCTACATATTTCAATAAAAAACAGATGTTTTTTTATTACCTATGACCACAGAGCATATAATACTACGTTTCCTATGACATAAGATTTAATTTCACAATATATTTTTATTAATATCGGCTTTATTGTTCAAAGGTCACCTTAGCATTAACTTGGTAACTATCATTGAAGATCAACATGTCTTTGTGGTCATGGTAGGTAGCTATTCTTTCTTTTTTCGGCCAACGAGCAATGATTTTATATAAAGAGTGTAGGTACCTATAAATTATTGAAAAAACTATACCTATGTAAGGTTAAATAATATCCTGGCAACCAAACATCTAGCCCATAGTATCTTTGAGATCTTTATGAATACCTACTGACCTATAATATTATCAATTTTTGTTGTACTGTTGGTTAAATTAAAGACTAGTGGTCGCCTGCACTTTCCTTCGCGTTTTAATATACTTACCTACTACAGCCTATAAGCCTTCCTCGATATATGGACTATACAACACGAAAGTACTTTTTCAATTTGAATCAGTAGTTCTGGAGATTAGCGTATTCAACCAGACAAACAAACTTTTCAGCAATAAAATATTATTGTGTATAGTACCTATAGTTTGGGAGGATTGTTCAGTAGTGTTGGTTAGATGTACTTACCTATTTTTATTGAATATTTATGTAGCTTTTTTTTACTCGCGACAAATATGCTCTTGACCTTCATCTGACCTGATGGTAAGTGACAACAAGACCTAAGCTTGGGAAAATAAAACAATGTTTGTAATTGGTTTTTATTTTGATTTATTCCAGTGTTAATACAATACTATCAAGGAATTCAGCAGGTGTTGTTCCCTTGTGTCGAGCAAGTGATAGGTACCAAATCATGATGCGGACTCGCACTATTAAAATATTCTTGTCTAAGTCTAAAAACTCTTTTTATGTGGCCATTCACTGCTTCCAAAACCCATCTATTAATTGTCACACAATGTGACAGATTCCTTTCCAAAGTTGTGAATTATGAATGACCAGAAGAAGACAAAGTTTCCGGCATATGTCCTAATAGTCCTCTGCTGAGCATGAAGTCCCTGAAACCACAGTCCAAAATGAAAACATTGTCATTATTAAAAAAATTGAGAAAATAATCTTGATCCAATAAATCATTCAATATAGTGGCATCATTTGTGGTGGCAGCATAGGGGCCAAACACATCTAATATACATATATCCATCACAGCCAACAATCGGAAATAGTTTAACTAGGTTCATGTACTTGTGGAGAGAATTGGTACATATTCTTTTGAAATAGGTAATTGACTGTTTTGTGTGTATATGTAGGTGCCATCAGCAATTACAATTGCATTTTTAATATTGTTGGGTAAATCTGGATTGCCAAATAATCCCTTTGCAATGGTAGAATTTTTCCTCGCAACTTCCTATCGAGATATATGCCCCATCCCTAAACACAAAATCTGACACCAAAATCTCCCTAGCCACGTTCATTAATATTTGTAAGGTACGTCTAGGTATCTGGAACAATGCTGACAGTCTCTCATTGGAGTCTCCAGTTCGCAATTTGCTTAATGAAGCAGTAAGAGCAAGACTTCCTCTGTGCATATTGTGAAGTATTGGAGTGGCTTGTACTATTGAATTATGTTGCTGTTTATTAATCCTAATCCAATAATGCACCTAATGGTCCAGAAGTATCTCAATATCATCAAATTGAAAATAGTTACCATTCTCCGTCAAAATATAGATCTGTCTTCAATTTGGTTGGGATTAAAGAAATCCAATGGATAATCAGCAGTATATAAATGTGCGTAGAGATTGCAGCCTAAATGATAGGCACTGCGAGACTCCCTCGGTATTAAAACATTGTACTCAATTAGCACTCGTCGACGTGTGCTGTCTCTGACATGATCTGGCTTATTCTGACACTCTTTTTAAATTAGGCAGAGTAATTTTTTGATCACGGAGTAGTCTTTCTTGTCCCCTTGCTAGAACCTCTTGCGCTTCTTCCCAACATGTTGCACAAATAGGTTCAATTGGTGTTACCTGTTAAAAAGTTAACTTTAATTTACTATAATGCCTTTGCAGTTAAAACTTATTATTTATTTAGCGATTGTGTCAATATACTATTAAAAAGAACATAGATGGGCTCTATGACCACAGACTTTGTTCGTTCTGTTATTGCAGTAGGTATCAATATAGATCAACTACTGATAAGTCTTATCAGTAGTTGAGAAAGTGTAGGTACATAAGTGATAATAAAGCATTTATGTTCTACTCACATTTATCTTCTACTACTTAAATAGAAATATTATTATAGAAACTGAAATATTATTTATTATTTTTTAGAAATATTATTATATGATATTATTATAGAAACCATACAAAAATAAATGAGTTCAATATATATACACTTCATACATAAAATCATAACCTAGGTATCTACTGGTGGCAATATTTCTTAGCTTTATTGATACTAATAGGGTGAAATGGATATACAATCAAATGTTCCTCACTTGCATTTGGTTTCATCACTTGTAGTTTATTAGCTCGTAATATTGACCAACCACAATTAATGCACAACTGATGGTGGCCAACTTGTTGGTATGAATGTACTTGTCCATTTCCATGCATTAATTGATATGTCGCCAATTCCCAGCATGCATAACAAATGCAATTGCTCATCAGTCCTCTGTAAAACAAAGTGTTCATATAACATAATCTTTTACTCATGCCATTAAACATAGGTACTGTATTTTTTTTTGCAATCTTGGTTGATCTTTTTACTTACGTCTCGATCATAGATCTGCGCAGGAGCAAAGTGCTCAACTGAACGCAAATCGTATCACAATCACAACACTACAATATGTACTGTATGATATTTTACTTCTTCTAGCAAGGCAGATTAGGAAGATGTAGAATAAAATAAACACAAGATGTATCGAAACAAAACAGAGCAAGCGCAACGAAACTGATTGACATTGACATTTGACAAAAAAAACAGCGTCAAAGAAAAAATGCGTATTATTTCTTCAAAATGAATCTAAGGACCCAGCATATTTGCGTTTTGTTACAGCAATTTAACAAAATATGTAAAATGTTTTTCTCGTTAATCCCAACTTCTATGTAAATAATTAAAGTTAAAAAATAACAACCTAATTAAGAGCTATAAATTCAACATAACACAGTTTTGAAACGATCAGTAATTACAAACTAAAATAGTGGTTCCAATTTCGCCATTCTCCTTTATAAGTAAAACTGGAAGCCACACACACTAGAAATAAAAAAGTGAAGACAAAAAAATTGTCCTTGAAACCGCTTACTTACTTCCTATTTGTCACATTCATTCTCTCTCACCTCTAGATCACGATGGTCGCGTGACCGTTTATCTAATATACGTGTGCCCTAGAGGTGAGAAAGTATTATTTACAAAAATTTTATTGGTAGTGTGGCTTCCAGTTTTACTTTTTGGATGGCATGGCATGGCATGGCATGGCATGGCATGGCACGGAATAGATTTTAACGCAAAGTACTGTGAACGTAATATATCTATACCAATGATGTAGGTATATAGGTAGGCACATCTACACTTACGTGCAATGAAATCGACTCACCGGTACGCTTTGGTTTAGAACTCCACTCCCTAATCAAAATCTACAATTAGTAAATAAGTACCTACGACGACTAACGACGTAAACTTATTAGACCAGGGGCCTGTTTAATAAACGCGACAATGACAGGCGACAGGTGACAGGTGACAATTCGACAATTTGAAAATTTGTTGTTTAATAAAGATTATTACTGACAAATTTGTCACGGTGGAAAATCTAAACATATTTGTCAATTTCTGTTTAATAAACGATTTGTCTTGACAGGCGACAGGTGACAATTTGTCAGGAAAAACTTGACAAATTTGTTTTATTAAACACTAAATTGTCATGACAGGTTGACATATTTGTCGAATTGTCAGAAATTTGCGACAGGCACTCATACCCAATGTCAAGACAATTCGATAGTGATCTAATAATTAGAAAAAATGGTTTTAAGGGCATTGATGGATAGTAGTACTTAGTAGTGATGATGAATATTTGGTGCAGTTTGATTACTTCGAAATCGTGAAATGACAAATATGTCAAAAAATTTACAAATTTGTCAATTGCCGTGACAATTATCTCAAAGAATATGACATTTGTTCGTTTAATAAAACTGACATTTATGTCAAAATGCGACAGGCGAAATCTGACAATTGTCGCCTTTATTATACAGGATTTTAGTCTGACAATTATGTCAATATTTTACCTGTCACATTTGGACATATTTGTCAGTTTTTATTAAACGACAATTGTCGCAGAATCCGACTTATTTGTCAAAAAGTGACAAAATTGTCGGATTGTCGCGTTTATTAAATAGGCCCCAGTTTTTACTGTGATAGATTTTAAAGAAAACCATACTTATATACAGTTAAAAGAGCTAAAATTTTTGGGGAAATCACCTGAATTTTAAGGGTCAATAATTCTGTAAGAATAATCAATTATTCAATAAACAATTATCCAATTAGCTCTGAACACTCTGCATGCATCTGCATAGTCACAGAAATGGCGTATGACATAAAAATGAGAAACCAGGGTTTCCGAAAAAAATTGTCTTTTGTCACCAATACTTCGTTTATCGATGTTTAGAGTAGATTAAATAAAGCTTATGACATATACATTCAAATTATATTTACAGGTTTTGTTTATCTAATCTTATTTTTACATACCGAAATATTAAGAATCGAAACCTACGAGGTGAGTCGATTTTATTGCACGTAAGTGTATACGTATACGGTAAGTATACCAATACAAATACGAGGTAGATACCATGTTATGTTGTAAAATGTAATTCTATATGCTTAAATGATCAAAAATAGTACTAATCGTGAAGAGAAATCATGTACACATCCATTTTCTTTGAGTAAATATTGAAAAGTAAAAACCCAATTTAAGTTGATCTGTCAAACCATACAAAGTGTTTGAAGTTACAGCTCAACGTAAGCTGGTTATTCCATTTTTTCTTGAAAAAAGACTAATAGACAATTCAATTATAATTTTCTTTGCTTATCAAGAGCAAATGTAACCTATACTATATTTCTCTACGTACTTCCATAGAACCGAAACTATGTGTGCGCCGCCGCCGCCGCCGCCGCCGCCGCCGCCTTGTATCATTTCAAATCGCGCGCCCTTCCAAAACCCATTACCTACTTACAAAAACGTTCATCCTACGACTAAGGGTCATCCATCACCATTTGACGACATCTCATCTCCTATTGTAATGGTTAGTCCATTAGATTAGATAAAACAGGTAGGTAGCATCGAAATATATTGGCAGCGCGCGCATCCATAACTACCTATGTTAGTTTAGTTCGCTCTCTTTTTCTTCACTTACATACTATGGCGTCTCAAACATCATTGATATGAATATCTCTGCACACATGATGACATATGGTATAAGAACCCTAAGAAGAGTCAGTTCAGCCCATATATAAACAAAAAAAAAACAAACATTGAAAACACTGAACCGGTACGTTTTTTTTTTTTTTTTTAGGTATTTCAAGTCCTTATTATTCCTTAGTCATATACCCGTACCACCCATCAAACCTAGGGTTAAAACGATACCTCCGAGGTATCGATACTTTTACTCGATACAGTATCGGTCGCGAAGTATCGATACTTACTGGAAAACGGTGAAAAGTATCGATACTTACTCATATCGATACATTTTAGTAAAATTTCGAAAAATCAAATAAATGCAGCAAATCATAATTAACATTAATATTATTTATTCTTATAACAATATAGATAATTATTAAGTTGCTTGAATTTAACACGTGTTTGCGGTTTGCGCTTGTTAAAAAACCTCGTATTATCAATATTTAAGATGCAACGCGAAAACTTGAAATCTTACATCAAAAAGAATTTGTTAATGAGTTACACCCGTATTCACAAATATTACTATGAGATCTCACGACTCTTAGATAAGAAACGAACCAATCACAGAGCTCTATTCAACGCAATGACATTGAATACAGCTCTGTGATTGGTTCGTTCCTTATCCAAGAGTCGCTAGAAAGCTAACAAACTCATACTAGGGGTAGGTACATAACAAACACATAGAAAAATACGTTCATAAACTAGTATAAGTAAACGATACGATACGATACGAGTATTTCTGACCGATACCTACTCGGTATTTAATTGTAAAGTATCGATGCCAAAAGTACTCAGTATCGAAAGAAAAGTATCGAGTAAGTACTTGTATTTACTCGTATCGTTTCATCCCTAATCAAACCAACCAATGAGAGACGTTTTAGATGTCTTGCCTGTCAGTGCCTGTCTGTCATATTTTTTCTCATTTCGAATTCAACGAAACGAAAAAACTTTCTTAGCTATACTTACTATTATTTAATTATAAACTAAGAATAAAGAGAAGATAATATATTACTTCTTAATTATATCTATAAAAGGAGGATAAATTACCGTTAAGGAGTAAAAACTCACCCGTAAGGTATGTAACTATGTATATTATCGTTTCTCATTTCTATTGTAAAAGTTCATAGCAAGTTTCGGCTATGAAAACCGCCTCGTCATGCAAGACTCATCAACTTATCATTGACTATCTATCTACGTACCTACCTAGTATGTTTTCTTCCTTTTGACAAGGAGATGTAAAAGTTTTAGTCACGCCCTATCTTCAGAACGACTTTACCTATTTCATTCATATTGTTTTTTGTAAAGTTCGCTAATGATCTAAAGAAGGTTCTTACGGAAAGAAAAATCAAGAAAATTGTGCAGAAAATTAGATACTTAATTAGAAAATTTATTGAAATTATTACAAAGCTAAAAAAATATAACAAACAAACATTGAAAACACATACAAATTCTCAACACAAATGGAACCACATTTATGATTATAAGTGTGATTAAAATGATGTAGTTATTATACATTTTTCAAAATGTTTTTTTTGTAAATTAACCACATTATGTGGCAGGTCAGCTTGTATCTACTTAATAATAATAATATGTTTATTGACCAAAGAAACAATAATCACTTGAGAGAAAGAACATGAGTGTTCATTAAGACATCTAGTCTATTAAGTACTAATAACTTATAATTAATTATATTTTAATTAACTGAGCCTAACTTACGCTTAGTTGGGATAGGTGCGTGACACACTAAACCTCACCCGTTTGTGTTAGAAAAAGAAAATTACTTAATTAATATTTTTTTTGTAAGGTATGTTGTTTTGTAAGGTAGGTAAGGTAGGAAGTAAGGTAGGAGTAGAATAGCAGTATTAATCACCTTATACTTAGTAGTGCACCCCAACCCGCATCGAGCAAGCCTGGTGGACTATTGCCTAAACCTCCTTCGATGACAAGGAGATGCGTTGTATCCCAACAGTGGGTCGACTTATAAAGGTAGGTAATTTATATTATTGATGGACATGTCTAATATGTCTTAATAAATCAATATTAAGATATTGAAACAAATAATTTTCATAACATTAGAATATAAATTTAAGATTTAACTGTTGGACTTTGTAAAATTTTTTTTAAAAAAAAAGGTATATTGTATAATTTTAATACAATATGAGGGCATACTGCCAAACATTTTATACCTGCAGTCTATGGACAAATTATACAAAGTTAGTAATACTTAATATAACAATGGTTTCAGTATGCTGATGGGGCTAATGTTAACAATGTCTACGATTTCTATGTGATCATGCGTAAACGCATATACTCAATAATGCATGGAGTGCGAGGCAGCACCAACATCTACTTGAAACTTATAGCTGACAGAATGGATGTATATTGTGCTTTTATGCAATATTTGACAAAAGTTAAATGGACGTAAGTAAAAATTGTATTTTCAATAATTAATTTTTACTCATTTAATTACCTACCTTTTTTATTACATGCAAATAAATACATAGATAGATAAATTTTAATTTTGAATTAATTGTATTCATTAATTATGTAATTTATTTGTTTCGTTATTGAATTGTTTTTTTTTTATTATTCTATTTTCTATAATATTAAGAAAGGATTTTGTATAAAAATATGGATGTAAAATATCTGAAATAAATTGATTTGAATTGAATTATCAATATTTCAAAGAACAAATTAAAATCAACTGTGATGAAATTGCTTGATTACTGGTGTTATTTAGTTTTTCTCAACTGTTTCATTAAATTGTTTTGTTTTGTGTTGTTTTATTAGTATCATTTTTGTATAAATAGTTTAGTTAGTATGTCTTAATTCTTTATATACCTACGTACATTTTTGTTTTTGAATGCTGTGTATACTTGTAAAGGCTTACATATATGTCTTTTAGCAATAAGTGTTATTTAATTAGAAAGAAAGAAAGAAAGAAAGAAAGAAAGAAAGAAAGAAAGAAAGAAAAAACTTTTATTCGGCTATATAATATAACATTTTCTAAGACAATATACAAACAATATAGGTACGTTTTCGTACTTCTGAAGAAAAAACAATACTATCAAGATGTTTTACTTCACCGTAAAAGCGTCGATTAAACGTAAGTAAATATGAATTAAAAAAATTAAAACACATAGGTACGTGGCGGGGATCGAACCAGTGCCTCCCGGGTAGGAGACGACGCTCTTACGCACTACGCCACCGACGCTTGCTAATGTTTAGATTGATAATATTTAAGAAATTAAAGAATGATATTCTCTATAATTCCTAATTTGGATATTTTCAATACCAGTCCACAATCTCTTACGAAGTTGGTCTCTAAGAGGGGACTGGTTTTGACGTGATACCATTGGATCTGATGAAGTGTCTAATCATTTACATAATTTCTCCTTGTTATTTGATTACTTAATTCTTAACATAGATATGTACGAAAATAGGATTTTTCTTTGTTACTACAATAATAAATTAAGAATACTTATATGACATGGAGACTATAATATTAACAGTTTGTATTATTGTTGGCAACTATAGGCTTCCATATGAGTAGAGTAATTGATGTATCTATTTGTTTCTGTTTCTGTGATTGGTAGGTTACTGTTCTGTGTATGACCAGGAGGTGATGACCAGTGTTCTGTTTTTGGGAGAGTCTATGTGTTTTATGAACCTACATGGCTGAGTGATGGGTAGGGTAGGTTAGGTTAGGTTAGGTTAGGTTAGGTTAGGGTTATTTTTTTTTTATGACCAGACAGAGTGCACTGCTTTTGGGAGAGTCTAGTGTTTTATGCACCTACATGACCGAGTGACGGGTAGGTTAGGGTTATTTTTTTTTTATGACCAGGCGGAGTGTACAGTTTTTGAGAGAGTATAGTGTTTTATGCATCTACATGGCTGAGTGATGGGTAGGTTAGGGTTATTTTTTTTTTTTTTTCTTCTATGTATGACCTGGTGGTGTGCACTCTTTTTGGGAGAGTCTAGTGTTTTATGCTCCCACATGACTAATTGATGGGTAGGTTAGGGTTATTTTTTTTTTATGACCAGGCGGAGTGCACTGTTTTCGTAAGAGTCTAGTCTAGTGTTTTATGAACCTACATGGCTGAGTGATGGGTAGGGTAGGTTAGGGTTATTTTTTTTATGACCATGCAGAGTGCACTATTTTTTGGAGAGTCTTATGCCCGTTTTCACCAACAATCTCTAAATTTTAAGGGACTCCTAACTAGTTTTAGGTGGCCCCTAATGATTTTTTTCGTTTAACCAACACATAGGGGACTCTTAACGCCTAAGGGAACCCCTAAAGTTTGGGGGCTCGAATTTTGGCCTCCTAATAATTAAGTGACTGTTTTATCGTAAGTAATGTTATGTTTGCTTGCTTACAGACACCAGTTATCTGAAAATGGAAAGCCACCTACACAATTTTTTTGAAAGCTTAGAAACTATTGAGACTTTGGGAATAGTTTCTAACCGCAGTTTGTTTAGGCGACCTCGAATTTAGGCACTAGAGATTTTTACTTTCTCGTATACGTAGTATAGAGGAAGTCATGTATGTAATCGTTAAAAAATTTAATCACGAAATTTTGACGGATTTAAGTACACATTAAAAATAACATTTTTGTAATTGTGTGTGTGTGTGTGTGTGTGTGTGTGTGTGTGTGTGTGTGTGTGTGTGTGTGTGTGTGTGTGTGTGTGTGTGTGTGTGTGTGTGTGTGTGTGTGTGTGTGTGTGTGTGTGTGTCTGTGCGTTAGCACGATAACTCGAGTAGGTATCCTTTAACTTATTGCAACCAAATTTAATACGCATGTATGACATCTAAATATAAGGTTTCTATCAACTTTTGAGTCGTCAAGTTAAGCAAGCAACTGCGCGGTCGGTACTCGGATGGGTGATCGAAAATTTATCATGCATGTATGACATCAAAATATAATGTTTCTTTCAATTTTTGAGTCGTTTCCGGTATACGAGAAAGTCCCCACTCCCGTCCACTCCCGATTTATTTTTATTTAAAATGGTATCTTTATGAGACATTAAAATTTCTACTATTTTATCTTTTTTATCTTTTACAAAAAGTTCTATCCACATTTTGGTATCTCACTGATTTTAAAACAAAATAAAATTAATTATCAAACTAAATGTTGTACAACAAATGCAGAGGATTGAATAATTGGGCAAAAAAAAAAAGTTTAAAACGGAACATACAGCTGTCAAACGTATCTTTTTTTTACTACTATGAGACCAAAGAACATGCTTTACAGCCAGATTGTATTTACTTTATAAATAGTTTCCAACATTTTGACTTATTGTATTTTAGTTAAATAATAAAAATATTCCACATAAAACATTTACTTTAATAATAGAAAGAACGGTGTTTGTCATCACTAGCCTGTCACTTAGTTAGGCAACCTCTAAAAAGGTGTTCCCTAGCATGGTGAAAATGAATTTAGGTAAGAGGACTGTTTAAGGACTCACTTAAGATAGGTGTTCCCTATCTAAGTAATGCTTTAGGGATTGTTGGTGAAAATGGGCTTAGTGTTTTATGCACCTTCATGACTGAGTGACGGTTAGGTTAGGGTTATTTTTTTTATGACCCCTGGCAGAGCGTATTTTTTTTTGGGAGTCTGGTGTTTTATGCTAAATGGCCGAGTGAGGGGTAGGTTAGGGTTATTTTTATTTAATCTAGCAGGGTGCAATATTTTTGGGACAGTCTTAGTGTTTTATGCACCTAACCTACATGGCTGAGTGAGGGTTAGATTAGGGTTATTATTATTTTTTATGACCAGGCAGATTGCAATGTTTTTGGGACAGTCTTAGTGTTTTATGCACCTACATGGCTGAGTGATGGGTTAGATTAGGGTTATTTTTTTTTTATAACCAGGCAGAGTGCAATGTTTTTGGGGCAGTCTAGTGTTTTATGCACCTACATGGCTGAGTGACTGGTAGGTAGGTTAGGGTTATTTTTTTTATGACCAGGCGGAGTGTACTTTTTTTTGGTAGAGCAAAGTTTTATGCACCTACATATAATAATAATATATTTCCACGCTCACACCAATTATCTAGCCCAAAGTAAGTATCATTAAGAACTTGTGTAATGGATACAAGATAACGGACATTTTTTTTACATAATATTTTTAGATATTTTTATAAATAAACTTAAATAAATATATAAACAACCATGACTCGTCAGCAAATACTCGTGTTCATCACACAAAATTTGCCGCTACCAGGACTCGAACCCGGACCGCTTGTTGTGTAGGCAACTATACTGACCACTCCACCAAGACGGCGTCAAACATGACTGAGTGACGGGTAGGTTAGGGTTATTTTTTTTATGACCAGGCGGAGTGCCCTGTTTTTGGGCGTGTCTAGTGTTTTATGCAGCTACATGGCTTGTTGATGGGTAGGTTAGGGTTATTTTTTTTTTATGACCAGGCGGAGTGCACTGTTTTTGGGCGTGTCTAGTGTTTTATGCAGCTACATGGCTTGTTGATGGGTAGGTTAGGGTTATTTTTTTTTATGACCAGGCGGAGTGCACTGTTTTTGGGCGTGTCTAGTGTTTTATGCAGCTACATGGCTTGTTGATGGGTAGGTTAGGGTTATTTTTTTTTTATGACCAGGCGGAGTGAACTGTTTTTGGGCGTGTCTAGTGTTTTATGCAGCTAAATGGCTTTGTGACGGGTAGGTTAGGGTTATTTTTTTTTTAATGACCAGGCGGATTGCGTTGTTTTTGGGAGATTCTAGTGTTTTATGCATTCTACAATGGCTTGGTGATGGGTAGGTTAGGGTTATTTTTTTTTATGACCAGGCGTTGTGCACTGTTTTTGGGAGATTCTAGTGTTTTATGCAACCTACATGGCAGAGTTAAGTCCCTTATTCTGGAACTTTTAGTTGCTCGTTTTATTATTGACCTATACCATGTTTGACCTTTACTATTAATCCAGTATACGAATTTATTTCACAAGCATATGTATCACTTGTTTCTTCATTGAAATTTATATACAAAAGCATTAGTACTTAGTTAAATATGATGTATGTACCTACTTAAAACCAGTACATATTTCTATAATCAAAGATGTTTAGTTTACACCCTGTAACCTAATTTTAATAGTATCCATCTATGAAATAATATGTAATAATAATATGGTAAGGTAAAGCGAGGGAAAATGAAACAGTGAGTGTACTTTTTATTATAAATTTATAAAATTAAATTTATTTGGGACCTCGTCTCGGACTTCGTGTGGATGTCGCAGCTGATCTCCAATCGTAAAGGTATACACACACGGTTGTGCGTGTGTGTGTGTGTGTGTGTGTATATATGCACTTACGTATGTACCTGTAGTCAGAAAAATAATCGTTATTTACATAAACATTGTTGTTGTGTTTTAAATTCAAACTTAAAATTTCTTTATTCATTCATTCAGGTAGGTACCTAAAATTTGTACAGTTATGAAAGTGCAGTTGTAGCAAAAGTTTAATAATAAAAGATGGGTGGTAGGTTCGAGGTTATATTGTTTTATGAATTTTTCCTTGTAAGCTCGATTTTAACAGATTTAATAAAATTCCTGTGAAATGACCAAAAATGGAACTACCGACTGTCATGTGAAAATAATGTATGATTATCAATTTCTGTTGAAATCGAGTGCCACGTTATTGTATATAATATTTTTAATTATTATCCATAATTAATCACGTACAAAGCGAAGCGATAATGAGTGACTCCCCAAATATTATTCATATTGACAAATTAATAAAGAAGAAGATCTCTAAATCTAATTAAGAAGCCAAGATTTATCCAATTTTATATAGTAAACGAATAAACGAAACTATTTTTTCCCACCCACCATAAGATGAGTGTGGCTCTTGTGTCTACTGTATTTTACCATTTACCCCTATAATCATTTATTATAAATTTTGTTCCTAACAATAGATTTATGTTAGTACTGTCATAATGTGGAGAGTTTAAGTTGCATGTTATTAATATCTAAATATTCTATCTATTATTGTTTCGTTTTAAGCTTTTATTACGAAACTACATACTTTTAAGAAGCTGCTCAAGTATAAATGTATGTATATACTTTTTAAATATTATGCATAGTAAACGGCAACCTAACCTAACCCAACCTAACCTAACCTAACCTAACCTAACCTAACCTAACCTAACTTAATTTAACTTTATAAAGGGTGGGAGGGGGTTGGTTGGGGATGAGGGTGTGATGGGGAGAAAAAACACATACAAAGTTTTTCTTTGTTTTCTTCTAGTTAGTAGTTATTATAGATTTCTTTTAGTTTTTTTTTTTTTTTTTTTTTTTTTAGTTTTTTTTTTCTTTCTTTTTTTTTTTTTTACTTTTTAAAACTATCTGCTGCCACGCACGTTTCCAGTCGCGCTTAACGAGAAATTTCGTAGTTCGTTATCATCGCTCGTTTCGACATGATAAAGCGGCCAATTTCTACGAAAAATTTTCAACCTTATTCCAAGAGCCGCAGAGCGCAGAGTTCTTCAAAGTCCACCGAAGAAATCCGACAGTGTACCGTGTTGAGTTTCGTTTTAATTCATCGAATCTTTGCAGAGATATTATACTTTGCAAAATTCTACAAATAACATTTTGTTGAACAGTTTTGGGAAACACATGTTATTTTGTAGAATTTCTATAAGTTTAAGACTCTTCAAATATTAACTAATTTATAAAACGAAACGCAAACGCGCAGCAGCAGCAACTACATTACATTACTTTTACTTGATAAACTTTGTGGATAGACGAATATAACTATGCGTTTTTCGCATTAATACGTTCGTATAAACTATCCGTTGAGGGCGTCGCTGATCGACTGGCGTGTGTTTTGAGTTAACATCTCATCTCATTTAGCTAAGTCCTGGAGTCGCTCCTCTTCTCGGTTCACGCTGATGATGGTAACCGTTTTATCGTTTTACTGCACAACGTGAGCTAAATGTTTATATTCTCTCTCAGAGACACATTCGGTGGAGCCTCTCCACCACCGGGTATGTGTGTAAACACTACCGTTTGTGTTTGACGTTCTCTCTTTAGTAAGCCAAAATTCTATGTACAAATGTGGAATGGTTTCTCTATGCGAACGTTCTGTGTGGGCGCTCTTACGCGCTTGTTTTTGTAAAATGTTTAATGTACCTAATGTGTGTGTTACACATTAGGTACATTAAACATGTAAAAAACACATAAAACACACAAACAATCTTCAGTAATCACGCCCCGTCTTTCGGTTTCACGTATGACGGGGGTCGGATGATACTGAGAGGCGCGCGCGTGGAGGATTATGATGAGGAGGACACCATCACCGCCACCACGCGCCGCTTCTTACTCTCTTCTTAGTCGAAAGACCGAGAATCGAGGAAGCTCCCTGGTTGATCCTGCCAGTAGTTATATGCTTGTCTCAAAGATTAAGCCATGCATGTCTCAGTGCAAGCCGTATTAAGGCGATACCGCGAATGGCTCAATATATCAGTTTTGGTTCCTTAGATCTTACTCAGTTACTTGGATAACTGTGGTAATTCTAGAGCTAATACATGCAATCAGAACTCTGACCAGTGATGGGATGAGCGCTTTTATTAGATCAAAACCAATCGACGGAGGGCCTCGCGTCCGAAGTCGTTAATTTTGATGAATCTGGATAACTTTTGCCGATCGCACGGTCCAGCACCGGCGACGTATCTTTCAAATGTCTGCCTTATCAACTTTCGATGGTAGTTTCTGCGACTACCATGGTTGTCACGGGTAACGGGGAATCAGGGTTCGATTCCGGAGAGGGAGCCTGAGAAACGGCTACCACATCCAAGGAAGGCAGCAGGCGCGCAAATTACCCACTCCCGGCACGGGGAGGTAGTGACGAAAAATAACGATACGGGACTCTTACGAGGCCTCGTAATCGGAATGAGTACACTTTAAATATTTTAACGAGGAACAATTGGAGGGCAAGTCTGGTGCCAGCAGCCGCGGTAATTCCAGCTCCAATAGCGTATACTAAAATTGTTGCGGTTAAAAAGCTCGTAGTTGCATTTGTGCGCCGCGCTGTCGGTGCACCGCATCCGCGGTGATACTGACACGTTTGCGGAGCATATCGTCGGTGAGCCGTCGGTCAAACGTCGGTTCAATATCAAAATCCTATCGCGGTGCTCTTCAGTGAGTGTCGAGATGGGCCGACAATTTTACTTTGAACAAATTAGAGTGCTCAAAGCGGGCTCAAAATGCTGCTTGAATATTTCGTGCATGGAATAATAGAATATGATCTCGGTTCTATTTTGTTGGTTTTCAGAACTCCGAGGTAATGATTAATAGGGATAACTGGGGGCATTCGTATTGCGACGTTAGAGGTGAAATTCTTGGATCGTCGCAAGACGAACATCAGCGAAAGCATTTGCCAGAGGTGTTTTCATCAATCAAGAACGAAAGTTAGAGGTTCGAAGGCGATTAGATACCGCCCTAGTTCTAACCGTAAATATGTCATCTAGCGATCCGCCGACGTTACTACAATGGCTCGGCGGGCAGCTTCCGGGAAACCAAAGATTTTGGACTCCGGGGGGAGTATGGTTGCAAAGCTGAAACTTAAAGGAATTGACGGAAGGGCACCACCAGGAGTGGAGCCTGCGGCTTAATTTGACTCAACACGGGAAATCTCACCAGGCCCGGACACCGGAAGGATTGACAGATTAACAGCTCTTTCTTGATTCGGTGGGTGGTGGTGCATGGCCGTTCTTAGTTGGTGGAGCGATTTGTCTGGTTAATTCCGGTAACGAACGAGACTCTAGCCTGCTAAATAGGCGTCGTCATTTAGGTGTGCGTGGCTCTGTCACGCAACTCACTGGCGACGTATTAAAATTCTTCTTAGAGGGACCGGCGGCTTCGAGCCGCACGAGATTGAGCAATAACAGGTCTGTGATGCCCTTAGATGTCCTGGGCCGCACGCGCGCTACACTGAAGGAATCAGCATGTTCTCCCTGGCCTAGAGGCCCGGGCAACCCGTTGAAACTCCTTCGTGCTGGGGATTGGGGTTTGCAATTATCCCCCATAAACGAGGAATTCCTAGTAAGCGCGAGTCATAAGCTCGCGTTGATTACGTCCCTGCCCTTTGTACACACCGCCCGTCGCTACTACCGATTGAATGATTTAGTGAGGTCTTCGGACCGACACGCGGTGGCTTCACGGCCGTCGGCGTTGCTGGGAAGTTGACCAAACTTGATCATTTAGAGGAAGTAAAAGTCGTAACAAGGTTTCCGTAGGGGAACCTGCGGAAGGATCATTAACGTATCTGTGTACACACACTTGTAACGCATGTTACTCATGTACGATACACAATAATCCAACATATAACACCAACAAATCGATTGAGCGTGTATCGCACGTTTTTTCGCGTCGTTCGAGATTTTGTACACATGACGGGGTCAAAATCCGCGATACCAGTTGTAAATTTCGAACGTTCGTAAATTAAAAAATATTTATGCGGTTGGAATGGAATGGAGCTTTAAACCAAGGCTTAATTCCTTTCTGTAACAAACAACAAAAACAAGAATTAACATAAAGTTAGTAATGACACAAATAAACCATTACCCTGGACGGTGGATCACTTGGCTCGCGGGTCGATGAAGAACGCAGTTAACTGCGCGTCATAGTGTGAACTGCAGGACACATTTGAACATCGACATTTCGAACGCACATTGCGGTCCGTGGAGACACATCCAGGACCACTCCTGTCTGAGGGCCGGCTGCATAAATACAATAACCACATTGCGTATGTGTAATCATACAAAAATATGATTGCAACGCAATTGACGGTTCTGATCATGATTGAGTGTGAGAAGACCGTTTAAACATTGTTGATCGATCGATCGATCGATCGATCGACCAACACATCATCTCTCCGGTATACGGGCGGGTGTGTGTGTGTTTAAAAACGTGTGCGTCGCTGCTTGTGATAATAGCGACTCTTCGTGTGTGTTTAACACACGCATATTAAGGAGAGAGCGGCGTTCACTTGCGCGCGC
>CATPCV010000046.1:0-10000 GCA_955850985.1 Elophila nymphaeata | reverse complement strand
ATTAAATGATGCACTTATTATACATTTTTCATAAAAAAAAAATTAAAATATAATTGTAAAATAATGAGGCACTCGATTTCAAAATATCATTTTTACATGACATTTGTAGTTCCTTAACTTCGCTTTTGACTACACGATATAAAAATAATAATCGCCCTAATAATATTAATCTGAATCTAACGCATTATAACATCAATAATTAAAGTTGATGAATTATTCAAAACAAAATAAAAATTAGCTTAATATAGATGATTACTTTAACAACCTAATCTACCTTTATAGACAATAATTTTTATGTTCTTCTAAAAATAGAAAAAAGTAAGCTCACCGTATATCAGCGGCGGCGGCGGCAGCAAGCAGCAAGCAGCAGCAGCAGCAGCAGCAGCAGCAGCAGCAGCAGCAGCAGCAGCAGCAGCAGCAGCAGCAGCAGGCAGCAGCAGCCAGCAGCAGCCAGCAGCAGCCAGCAGCAGCCAGCAGCAGCCAGCAGCAGCGAGCCATTTTTAACAGTCATCCAAAAAAAAAAGGAGGAGAATTTTAAATTTTATCGACATCTGACGAGACAAGTAATTTGAATTATCCCTAATAATGCCTATTTAAGTGACGTCGATGATGTCCTGATAAGTAGTTCTAATTAAAAAAAAAATTGGTTGTCTGTAAAGTCGGTTTACTGACGATAGTTGAACGTGACAACGTCTTTTCAAAAGAAAAATTTAATTTCATTTGTTTAATAGATTTTTGCTTGCACTTCAAGCCTTACATGGAACGCCCCTCAGAGCGAGGTAACGCCGCATGCGTCATGTTTTTTCGTGCGTGCAGCCGGCTCTATCGAATTATAAGACCGTTGTCACGTCAAAAAAACGAATTCTATAAAATTCTAAATGTTTTCTTTGATGTCGGTGGCCAATCTCAATATTTGGAATAAACGTTGTCACTTCACTTGTATTTGGGACCGACCTCAAAAAAACATTTAGATTTTTATAAGCAAACAAAGCAAAATTTTTTCTTGACACCAGTTGACCGACCAAAAAAAGAAGACACTATTTTATGAACGAAAAGTATAATTACTATTTAGAGAAAAGCGTGGGTGGGGTGGGGTGCTCAATTTAATTGTACCGATCGAATATTTTTAAGAACTAATGTTTTTTTTAGTTTTTTTAAACTATTAAGTTTATATTCCACTTTTTGGTACGAATTATAACCGCCGATGAAAGTACTTACTTATGTTACTAAAAAAATAACAATGACAACGCTATCTAGTGACGTATAGCTGAACTAACATTCCAAACGTTTAATTTATTAGTCCTGGCGATTTCTAATCATATCGAATTATTGTAATGTCATTGGTCTTTAATAATTCTATAGTTTAAATGAAATCTGACCTTTTAAAGTGGTTCAAAATCGAGTCCAAACTAGTCAGTTACATACATACATACATACATACATACATACATACATACATACATACATACAAACAAACAAACAAACAAACATCCAAACATACATACATACAGGTTGTAAGAAACTTGAATAAAAAATAATGAATCGTCTTCAAAAATATATTTTTCTCATATCCATTTTTACGGTCAGATTTCATTTAAACTTTATAGATTTATCAAAGACGGATGACATTACAATAATTCAATAAGAATATCCCATTATCCTGATTAGAATCGCCAATACTAATAAATTAAAACGTTTGGAATGCTAGTTCAGCTATTCGTCACTAGATGGAGTTGTCATTGTTAAGTTGGCGGTGTAGCACTAAAAAGTGAATAATAAAATAAAAAAAATCTAAAAAACACGCTTTTATACATATTAAATCTGACTAAAAAGTGAAAAATATTTTTTCAGTATAGAACCTAAATGATGAACGAAAAGTACTTATACTTCTTATTTAGAGAAAGTGTGGTGTGCTAAACAAGTTAATAATTAAATATTATTATTTTAATTAAACATACTACCCTATTAAAGTATTAACTATCTCTATAATGCATTAAATACTTAGTTTAATTGTATTTTACTTCTAGTTAATTAGCGTATCGAGCGACATCTAGTTGCTTAAGCTGTCTGTCGCGGATAACTACAGTATGCTTATATTATCTAGTGGGAAAGCAAAGCACCTACAGTTTGCTATTAAATATAAAGTTCGAAACGAAACGCTAGAGGGCACTGAAAGTAATTATTGAAAGTTTATAAGAAAATAAAATTTAAATACCTAATATTTTAAAATGTCTTTACGTTGCGCCTGAAATACTATGACTTGGACTGTGCAAATGTTAGTTGGCATTCACAAAAAAAAAAAAAACAAAAAAACAATCGAAACAATCGTCTTTCTTCAATTATTTACTCTACAATCAGATTCTGATGGTGACATAAGCGTCCTCGGAAATACTACCGAAACTGGTATGTACTTATATGAATTTATCTTAACATTTAACATTAAGTAATTACTTGTTTCATCAAATGAACTCGAGTTCACTCCGCAAGATGGCGCCATTCTTAAGTCGCCGTCTTAAGTACATGAAACTATAGTTACGTAAGTAAATTTTGAAAATGCACTTTTTTCCATTTTAACTTTTTTTAAATTTTTCAATTGTACGACATAGATTTTGGCATAAAAATAGCATTCCCGCAATCCCGAACCAAATCGAACAAGTGGTTCCCGATATACCATGCAAAAAAAAAAAAAGTCATAATATTGTCAGAATTGCACAATTAAAGTGTAAATTTTAATCAGTCAGTCAGTCAGTCCGTCTGTCTGTCTGTCTGTATGTTTTAGTTGAAACTTTAAGTCAAAAATTATTTTTCTATTAGACTAGGCTTGGACCAACTTAAGGATTCATATGTGTGATCTGTGCATGTTGTGCAAGTTTCATCAAAATCGGTTCAGTAGTGTTTGAGATAGACAGACAGTGAAGTATGTATCAATCAGTAAGAAAAATAAAATATTTTTAGCAAAAGTACTTAATAAAAATATTATTTATTTCTTGGTTTTTAGTTTAAATTTGTATGTCTTAAAAATATTTAATTATATGATTTTTTAGTCAAAATAATTAAGTAAATTTTATTGAAAATGGATAGGCCTACTAAGCGCTCATTAAAACCTATAGGCAACTTTAACTAAAACTTTTTTTGTTATTAATGATTTGTTCAAAAAGGTTGGTGGGGTGGTTTCCCGCCAAACAAAACCCTGTGCAAAGATATTTAGCAATTATATTATTTATTTTTACAAATATTAATCAATGACGTTTGAGACGCCATAATATGTAAGTGTATGGAAAAGAGAGCATAACTAACATAGTTATGGATGCGCGCGCTGCCAATATATTTCTATGCTACCTACCTGTTTTATCTAATGGACTAACCATTACAATAGGTCGTCACTCACTTTATAAAAAAACACAGGAAAGCATTTTTAAGCTATTAGTAATATTATTTTCTTTCACAATATAGGACGGACCATGCACGACGACGACGAACGAATCACCGTTCTGTTGGGAGACTGAGACGTAGTAGGGTCATTTGTCTCAGTTTTGTAGGCACACGCGCGTTATTCTCTTCCTTTTTTTATTGCTTTAACGCTTTTTGTTACGAAATAAAAAAGAAATAATTAGCTATATTTGTGTTGCGCTTACGTCTTAGAGACGTAGATTATCTTTCTAGGGTTATATAAATGGCGTTCGCGACACTTATATATATTAAGCATTTCGCCCAAGTCAAGTGAAAATGTAATTATAATTAACAGACAATTGTACGGTACATTTGAGTTAAAAATGGAGTATCTCAACAAGTGTTTTTAGTTACCTATTACATACAACAAGAACTCGGGAGAAACTACGAACGAAAATCAAACTAAAGTGCGACAAACCTGCGCTGATGTCGCTCGCTAGTGTTGAACAAATGTAGAAATGTCAAAATGTTTAAATTTGTCAGATATGGATATGTTTTAATTATTCTCATAACACCATAACAATTCAAGTGATAAAAAGTTTATAAATAATTAATACTAAAATAATAAGAAATGGAGCAGGAGAGGATTCAAGTTATAGAGGTTGTTGTATTTTTAGTGATTTTTGGGTAGATAATATGCCATCAATGGTTTGTATACCTATTCAGAGAAATTTTGTCTGTTTGTTTTTGCAAAGGACATGGTTAAAAGACTGCGCATAACATGTTATGTTTGTTGGGGTAAATTGCGCGTGGTAATCAGTGAGAAAAGCAGATACGGTAAAATTAGTTTATTCACGTTGAAAATATTTTACAGAAGACACGAACAGAGTGACGTCGAACACCAATCAAAAATATTATTTTACAAATTCAAAATTACTTCAAAACACATAATAAAAACTCCTTTCAACACGCTCCTTTAATTTAGACTGTATAAAATAATATCAAAATCCTTACAGCCTAAAATATTTACAACCTAAGACCTAATCCCTAACGCAGATATACAAAATAAATGTTTCGCTTTCGGTAAAGCCTTCGTCAATATATCTGCAGTCATCTTATCAGTTGCCAAATATTTCAGCGTGATGAATTTATTAGTGTTTAAAACATTTCTAATAAAATGGTGCTTTATGTCAATATGTTTGCAGCGACTATGATGTACTGGATCATTGGCTAGCGCCATCGCCCCCTGATTGTCCACATGTAACACTACACGCGAATATTTCACTAAGCCGATCTCAGTCGGTAAGCTATTTAAGTAGACAGCCTCTTTCATGCTCTCACATAGACTTACATACTCTGCCTCACATGATGACGTTGCCACGCACTTCTGTTTTTGTGATTTCCAGGAAATACATGCTCCCCCTCCCTAAAACAAAAGCATAGCCCGAGTAAGAGCGTCGGTCTATCACACAGTTGCCCCAGTCAGCATCACAATATCCTACTACATGCTTACCAGTTTTCTTGAATGTTAGCTTAAAATACATCGTTCTCTTCAAATACCGAAGCACGCGTTTTGCTGATTTCCAATGCGACTCGTCCGCACAATCTGCAAATTGGGCTAACTTTACAACACTGTTTGTGATGTCTGGTCTTGTCCCGACAGATAGGTACATTAAACTACCTATTAATTCACGATAAGGCCACTTTCCACTACCGTCTTCACCCTTTACAAGCTTTTGTCCAACTTCCATAGGTGTACTCATGTTTTCCTTAGCATTTTCCATATTGAATTTCTTTAACAAATTTAAGATAAATTTCCTCTGCGAAAGTTCAATAATATTATTGTTTTTGACAATGTCAATGCCTAACATGTATTTGGCAGATCCAAAATCTTTCAATTTGAACTCTTCAGCCAGTTCTCTTTTGAAGTTGTCAATATGACTCTTTTCTTGCGAAGCCACTAGTATGTCATCAACATAGACTATAACAAAAAGTTTTATATCATTATCAAAACATTTATAGTAAAAACAATGCTCATTTTGAGAAACTCGAAAATTCATCTGTCCAGCTTGCTTCAATCCATATAAGGATTTCTTCAAGAGACATGTATCCCCTCCGGATTTTAGATCAGCCAACATCTTTCTAGCCTTAATCACTATTGCGCTATCACTGCTCTCAGAGTTTATTATCTTCACTAAGCTCTCTTCTAATAACTCTGGTACTTGCATGTAGACTTCTTCGTCTAAATACCCGTTTAGATAAGCAGTATCGATGTCCAATTGATGTACTTCCAAATCTAATTTTGTTGGGGTAAATTGCGCGTGGTAATCAGTGAGAAAAGCAGATACGGTAAAATTAGTTTATTCACGTTGAAAATATTTCACAGAAGACACGAACAGAGTGACGTCGAACACCAATCAAAAATATTATTTTACAAATTCAAAATTACTTCAAAACACATAATAAAAACTCCTTTCAACAATGTTAGTATTAATAAAATAAATATTTTGAAATTTTATAATACATATTGGATTTTTAAACAATAATAATAATAATAATAATTGTTGTAATACTTTTTGTAATACCTGAATTATAAAAGGTTACTAAGTTATAAGCACAATGCTGTATGTAGTATAACACCTACACTTTGTTTGCAAAATAAAACAATTTATACGTATCTCACACTCACCTTGCAGGCTCCGTGATGAGCAGGATCAGCTTGTATCTTGTTTATCATATCAGCTGTTATCACACGCCCGCGCGAAGCCGGCCGGTCCCGGCGCCGTCCGTACTACAGCTGGAAATAGTCGGCAAATTTGGCTAAATAACCAGAAAAAACTGGTGCGAAATAGACAGGGAGATTATATTTACGTATATTTATTGAATTTAAAATTAAATTTAATAAATTAATAAATATTTTAGAAATTTTGGAAAACCTGGAAGATTTTTTATTCATATTCTTTATTGCATTCCATAAGTATAACAAGATGCTCCTTAAAACTAATAGTTAGTAGTATCAGTTATGGACCCTGTCGGGCACAGCAAAAAGAGATGGATGAGGATTTTCATTTCATAGTAGTTAATTATATCCATATTCTATCAATATGTAATTGTATCTTCTTTGAATATTTTGGTATTCTTGTATTTATTTAAAATTAATTTTTACACAAGCGTAAGACCATAAAACTATTGAAAAATGGAATTAATTTAGGAATGTTTAGGCTGACGGTCAGAAATTATGTCTTCAATTGTTTCATTCTGCGTGATTCTGTGTTTCACTAGCTCCTCTAGTTCTTCCCTTTTAGTTAAGCTGGCTACCATATAGTGATTTGGGGATTTTGTATTTTTCATCTGTGGTGTTCAGCACCTATGTTAAGTCTTGTGTAAAATCACTTTTTGTAGGTCAAATTTTAGTGGAAAACGCCAATATGGTTGCTAATTGCTTGGCTATACTCGGTGAGTCCATAAAGAGAATTCCACCCAACCCATTGTACCTTCATATGGGAATGCTCAACTTTTATCACTCCTGTAAGTTTTAATGCAGCAAGCAACTAATGTGTTCGTCCTAATACTGCCAAAGTTTATATTTTAGGAGCAATTGTTTATTGTTTTTGCTTTTATTATGTAATTTACGCCTGTATTGGGTTGTGTGTATATGGTTTCTCTTCGTTTTTCCCCAGCTACGCCTTTTTTGAACAATTTTATCCTGTTTTTGTTTATATTCTTAGAAAAAAAGCAAACTCTTTTCCCCATACATTTGAAGAATCTTGTTACTCCTAGTGTATTTTTTGCAGCAAAGTTGTTGTACTAATTATCTAATTTACTAATTAATGCAAGTAGTCTATGAGTAACGGCTGTTGTTATTATAGTTAGGAAAATTGGCTATGTCTAAGTCCACTTTTTGTCCAGAAAAACAACGTGTTATATATAACCTTATTAGCTAAGGGTTGGAGGGTTGAAACTTCAAGGGGTGATAGATAAATTAGCTTTTAGACAATTAATTTAACAACCTAATCTACTAAATATGTACAATAATTTAAATCTTCTTCTAAAAAGAGAAAAAAAGTAAGCTCACTCACCGTATAGCAGATAGCATAACAGGCGGCGGCCGGCCGTCGGCGAGCACAGCAGCGGCAAAGTATTAATGTTGGTGTAATGGAGTCATCTAGAGAATAGAAATAAAGTTTATATTTATATTATTATATCATCATCATCATCATCATTGTTAATTAACTTTGTCAATATATCAAACGGATTTTTATAAACACCATTCTTAGTAGAGTGAACATTAAAAATATTTGTAAATGGAATGGAAAGGAAAGTGTGAAACAATTAAACTGTAACAGTGTTAACAAACATAAACTCTTAGTGATTTTGGAAATATAAACAATTTAAATCAAAATTATCAGTAATTATCTGTGATTTAGTTACTAGCTATAAATGAAGAAATAAATGTTTTGTCTTTTTGGTTTACTCTACCTGTTGTGACAACTATCATGGCTGAGTGTTAACTTTAATTACGTAAACAAATTTTGAAAATACACTTTTTTCCATAATAACTTTTTTCAAATTTTAAAATTGTAACACATAGATGTTGGCATAAAAATAGTATTTGAAAACTTACGAATCTTTGAAACTACATACATAAAAAAAAAGTACATCTACAACATACAAGGAGTGAATTTTTGACGTGTTAGGTGGCATCGCCATCAGAACCCCTTAAGACCCATCCCCAATAAATGATGAAAAGCGTTGCCCGACGACTGCTGTGTAATATAACACTGACTAACTAGCTAGCTCCAAAATTAAGAATGGCCAATTGAAGAATCGAATCCTCAGAACAGCACAGGATTACGGTGTTTTACATAAATAATTTTGATATTCGGTTCACATACAACAGAGATATTGGTGAACGAACAAACATAAAAAAATAATACATACAGTATTAATGTTATATAGAAGTAAATAACCTGCTGGCTGGCTGGCTGGCTGGCTGGCTGGCTGGCTGGCTGGCTGGCTGGCTGGCTGGCTGGCTGGCTGGCTGGCTGGCTGGCTGGCTGGCTGGCTGGCTGGCTGGCTGGCTGGCCGGCCGGCTGGCCGGCCGGCCGGCCGGCTGGCTGGCTGGCTGGCTGGCTGGCTGGCTGGCTGGCTGGCTGGCTGGCTGGCTGGCTGGCTGGCTGGCTGGCTGGCTGGCTGGCTGGGCTTAGTCCAACATGACACAAAAAAGGTTTAATTGTAAAAAAAAATATTTTTAATTATGGTTTATTAATAGCTAATAAGCTAAGCCATTCGCCATGTGTTGCCATTCGGCGGATTACTTTTTGGTTTTAGTGCCCCTTTTATGTCGGCGACAGGCTGGCAACCTCTCACTATTTGGAGGCACTGCATGGTCCATACTGCCAGAGGTGGTTTTATGTGTGAGAAAATGTTACAGTTTTGTACAAGTTTAACATCCAAATACTAACTATTACGGTGCTATGCCTTCCATCATCAGCTCACCTAACAAGCTGAAAGAATACAATTTTCGGTCTTTAGGTACCTACCTTTAATATTTAAAGAATTATCATCCAACTCTTAATCGTTATGGAGTTTCTCCTTCCATCATCAGCTCACCTGATTAACTTGATAAAATACAACTAGCGGTCTTTACGTGCCTATAATCTTTAAAGAATTATCATCCAACTTCTAATCGTTAAGGAGTTTTTCCTTCCATGATCAGCTCACCTGAATAACTTGAAAGAATACAACTATCGCTCTTTGGGTGCATTTAATATTTAAAGAATTATCATCCAACTCCTAACCATCAAGGAGTTTTCTGTTTCATCATCAGCTCACCTAAACACTATCGAATAGAAAAAGAATTTTAAAAATCGGTCCAAAAATGACGGAGATATCGGTGAACATACATAAAAAAAAAAAATACATACAGACGAATACAGAACCTCCTCCAGTTGGGAAGTCGGTTAAAAATTATCAGTAGGTAATTATCTGTGATTTAGTTACTAGCTATAAATGAAGAAATAAATGTTTTGTCTTTTTGGTTTACTCTACCTGTTGTGACAACTATCATGGCTGAGTGTTAACTTTAATTACGTAAACAAATTTTGAAAATACACTTTTTTCCATAATAACTTTTTTCAAATTTTAAAATTGTAACACATAGATGTTGGCATAAAAATAGTATTTGAAAACTTACGAATCTTTGAAACTACATACATAAAAAAAAAGTACATCTACAACATACAAGGAGTGAATTTTTGACGTGTTAGGTGGCATCGCCATCAGAACCCCTTAAGACCCATCCCCAATAAATGATGAAAAGCGTTGCCCGACGACTGCTGTGTAATATAACACTGACTAACTAGCTAGCTCCAAAATTAAGAATGGCCAATTGAAGAATCGAATACAGTATTAATGTTATATAGAAGTAAATAACCTGCTGGCTGGCTGGCTGGCTGGCTGGCTGGCTGGCTGGCTGGCTGGCTGGCTGGCTGGCTGGCTGGCTGGCTGGCTGGCTGGCTGGCTGGCTGGCTGGCTGGCTGGCTGGCTGGCTGGCTGGCTGGCTGGCTTGCTTGCTTGCTTGCTTGCTTGCTTGCTTGCTTGCTTGCTT
>CATPCV010000045.1:0-81644 GCA_955850985.1 Elophila nymphaeata | reverse complement strand
GAATTATATACTATATAAATAGTTACATGGAGTATATGTGACTTTGTGTTTGGATGTAATTAACGTAAGACCGTATATAAATGGATTCTGGTACCTATATGAACAGTATATAACGTCAAATCAAATCAAATCATTCTATTTGTGGTTCACATGTCAATTAGATCTTAAATAAAATTCATAGGTACAAAATGCTGACCTGCCGTAAAAAGGGTATTTTATACACTACAAAATTTTACTGACTATTATGATCTGTGATTACATATTATTATGATTCTCTCTTATCTATCAAGTATTGTTCTATATGATGTTTAAAAGATCGTGCCTTGTTAACAAATATATCGATTTCTAAGGATTTGACCAGCCCATTGTACTGTCTCTGTAGCCTGTTGACGGCGGCATTATGATATTATAATTATAACGTTATATACTACATAGCATATAACGTTATATACTAGAAGCCACAAAGTGTATAAGTCATGGATGGGTACCCACATAACAACCTAAGTACTAACGAAAATAGTCATACCTTGTTCTCCGATGCTTACACCTCGCCGGCCCAAACGCAACTGAGCTGTCGCTTCGCAGCGGCCCTCTTTTATGGTTTACCCTTGTTTGGTATAACAACGTTTGCTCGAAAATCGTTTCGTCTAATTTTAGTTGCAATAAAGTCATTTCGCATAATTATTCATTTGACCGAATATTTAATTGGTAGAATTTTATTTAGCATAATTATTTATTTGACATAATGTCATTTCACCGAATTTTCATTTGCACTAATTTTATTTAATCTAATGTATAATTGGTAGAATTTTATTTAGCATAATTATTTATTTGACATAATGTCATTTCACCGAATTTTCAAATGCACTAATTTTATTTAACCTAATGTTTAACTAGACTAATCATGATTTGGTCGAAAAATCGTATCGAATATTCAGTTCAGTAATAATTCAGTGAAAACGCCCTAAAGTCGCTTCTGGCGCTTTGTTCATGTCAACCTAAGTCGCTCGTCGCTTCGCTCCTCGCTAACCTATTGTTCAATTGAACATTCGATGAAATGAAAATTATACCACCTGAATAATACATCAAATGAACATTATACCTTTTTGATCAATAGCGCAAATGTTGTTATCGCAAATGAACATTCGATGAAATGAAAATTATGTCAATCGACATTATACAAAGTGATTATTTTCTTAAACGTTGTTCGAAGAAATGATTTTCGACTAAACGTTGTTATACCAAAAAAGGGTGAACCCTTTTATACAACCGACCACGTGGCGTAGCTTAGCCACGTGCTATTCAAACTATGACTTTTATTGTTTTAAAGTATTAACTATTATTATTTTATAATAATAATCTAATCGAATATGATAAATACATATTTTAAATATATAGATACTAATATTATAAACAGGAAAGACCTGTATGTCTGTGACGAATAAACTCGAAAACTACTGGACCGATTCTAAAAATCCTTTCAGCATTAGAATGGTACATTATTCCTGATTGAAATAGACTATTTCATCGTAAATTTGCGTATAATCTATCACGGCCATACTGACATGTACTTCGCTAAATAATAATAATAATAATTCATTTATTTCAGGCAACACAATGCTTACAGAGATGTTAAAATAAACAAAAGGCCCATAGATAAATACCTTAAAACTAACATATATACAGAATAATATAACTTAAACACTAAGGCACACGTAGGGTCGGCAACGTGTAGCGCAGCTCATTAGGGAGTCGTCCTCGAAAACGTCGAAAAACGACTCCATCCGGCCAGAACTTCATGAAAGTCGGCAGGTGATGGGTTGGAACTCTCACCACAAAAGAAGAAAAGTTTACTTTGTGGCGAGACTCCAGACGCTCGACTCTCAGCTTCCAGGTGGTCTTCTTTCTGACATAGTCTACGACCTCCTCCACCTTCGTAGACCAGTGCAAACGGGACAAGTACAGCTGCGTAGTTCGAACTTCAGGACGCAGTTGATTGTCCCCAGTCGGTGCGGTTCCGCAGTGGTTGCGGGTGACGGGCTTCTTCTTTCTCCTCTGCACCTTGGTAAAGCCATCCTCATCGCACTTATTCTCCTCCCGATGATAAAGCGGAGGCTCCTTTTTGCTAGCAGGCTTACAACGGCTACTAGCCTTTAACGGCCGCTGAGATGGTGGTGGTGGGACCCCGGCGGCGGCAGCAGCATAAGCACGTGGTTGGCTCGCTGTTGTATCGCGCCCCTGCGGCGTCAGCTGTGTCGAGTCAAGCTCGGGGCAGCGGGCGGTGGCGGCGGGGCACAATGTATCGCACGTAGCGGTCACTGACACCGGCGACACAAAACTGCCGACAGATGCATTTTGCGCTCCACGACGTCGAGTGTTGACGTTGGAAGCCTCGGTTTCAGGTGACCTACATACCGAACTACTATTATTTTTTAATAAAGATAATTCGGTACGCAGCTCACTTATAGTAGATTCCGATACTTCCAACCTACACTGAACTTCGGCCAGGCTGGTTTTCAGGAACGTGATGTCCTTCAGCAGTCTGGTGACGTCGACGTGGTCGAATGTGACGGGAGGCAGCTTGTGCAGCTGTTGCGCCACGAAAACTGGCACGTCGTCTGGATCGGTCTCCTTTAATAAGGTGATGACGTCCTGGACACTCCTCTCTCCCCCATCCCTCCTGCGGGACGGCATGTGCGCGGTCTTGCCGAGCGTATCGAAGAGCAGCTTCTTACCACTGCAAATCTCGTCTTCAGGAAAACTTGACTTGCAGATCTGCATGATGCATAAATAAATCAGTAATATTTTAAGAATAGCATGGCGGATAGTGATTGCTGTATTTATAATATATTTATTTAATCAAAAATTTGCGTATAATCTATTACGGCCAAACTGGCATGTACTTCTCTCTCGAAGTACTATAATAACATTATTCTGATATATAATATTTTATCATAGTCTCTGACCTTGACATACTAGTCCCATCACCTGCTGCACATGAATTCCAGACTAATATCAGGGCAGTGACTGACCAGCAGTATACATTTTTCTTTTCACTATTGTTTTTATTTTTTATTAGTCCTTACCAATGCCATACTAATCCTACCACTCGCTGCCAATGTTTACAGATTAGTATCTGGGCAATGACTGACCAGCGATATATAAATATATTAGACCTTGCCCATGCTATACTAATCCTACCACTCGCTGCCAATGTTTACAGATTAGTATCTGGGCAATGACTGACCAGCGATAAGTATAATAAATTATTCTTTAATAAATTATTTTTGACGCCGTCGTGGTGGAGTGGTCAGTATAGCTGGCTTCACATCAAGCGGTCCGGGTTCGAATCCTGGTAGCGGCAAATGTTTGTGTGACGAACACGAATGTTTGTTTGCGAGTCATGGTTGTTTATATATTTATTTAAGTTTATTTTATAAAAATATCTAAAATTATTATGTATATTAAAAAAAAAAAAAAAAAATGTCCATTATCTAGTATCCGTAACACAAGTTCTTAATGATACTTACTTCGGGCTAGATAATTGGTGTGAGCGTGAAAATATATTATTATTATTATTATTATTATTCTTATTGTGTACTTTTGCCATCTGCCTTGGACCAACCAGGGGCGGTCTCATAGTAAAGGCATTTAAGCACTGCCTACCTCAATATATTACTCATACACTACTATAGACTGTACGTCCTTCCTACCAACAAAATAATGCAACCTATGGGCTTCAGGCGGCCTGCGTGTAACGTATACATACCTACACCTACGCGCCAATATGCGCGGTAAGCACTAGTTTCATCTGCTTGTAAAAATTACACACACTACAATATTTTTTACTTGTTCAGAAACACACAACGATTGACAGTATTAAACGACAAGATTGAAATGTTATAACTAGCAGGTATTATAACTAGGAAACTGACATTCTCAATCTAGCCGTATTAAGTAGGCTGGCCTACTCGACCGACTGTGATTATCAATTTGATATTGTTTAGGATGCCGATTAATTTATAGGATTATTTAAAAATACATTCATCAATAAATAATGAATTACGAAATTTAAGTAACCTTTCGTCGCATAAAATACTAGGAATCAATTTTATTAAATAAAAGTATTCGCAAGATTATTCTCCGGTACTCCCTAGGTGGCGCTAGTGTCTATGAATAAGAGCAAAGCAAGTAGTTTTAATCGTAATATTTACATAAGATCTTTTTAACTAATTTGAATTGTAAAATTCTTTTTATATATTTTTATTTCACTTCACTGTTATAGAACACACCTTGACGTGATTAACTTTTAAAAGTAAGGAAATAGTTATAAAATGAATGAATACGCCACTGCCAGCTATTTTTTATAATCCAAATCTTTATGACTGTCATGTCACTCAAGCGCGCGAATGTTAAATAGGTACTTTTTTAGTGCAAATCTTAATTTCTTTACAATATTTACCTACTTAAAAGTGTTTTATGGTGTTGTGTTGTTTCGCATTTACGACGATGGAAAAATTGCAATGTTCTGATAATTCAATTTGCTTAGAAAAACTGCGTAAGAAACCCAGATTTCATAGGTAAGATTTTTTTATTTAAAGATAGGTAGTTATTTTTATTTATTTACAAATAACTATGAAACTATTACACAAATAACAACTTGAAATATATTGTTGTAAGGTTGTAAGTACTTAATTGTTTTTAAGATTTTATTTTCTACTAGCGGCTGCCCGCGAGTTCGTTCGCGTGGACTTTAGAATTTTTACCAACCTGTAATAACTATGCATAGTACTATACATGTAAACCTTGTTATTAAATCACTCTTTCTTTATGTATTAAAAATTACATTAACATCTGTTGCGTAGAAAAGATTTAAGTGTAGGTACCTAGGTACAGGACGCGGGTGCGACTTTATTTTATACTAGTTAGGTAAAGATTTCCGCGTAGTATTTCAGATTGAGTTTTAGAGACTTCGATCTAAATGCCTACCTAATGTATAAATTAATGCACGCTACTGGGACCAACAATAGTCAATAGTCAACAAGCCCGATCCACCCGCTGCCAGTGGCATAGACTTGCTCCAAGCAGATGACAGACCAGCGGAAAGTGTCTTTCTAATTAAGTTAAGGTACAAAATTCCATCAAGTACAATAATTGCTCATATTATGTTAGGCAATCACTATCTGTCAAGCGTTTCTTTCTTTAAAACAATAATAATCTTTAAAATATACATATTTTCGTCACATAATCCATTGTTAAAATATCTTATAATTCTAATTAGTCAATCTTTGTTTTAAATATTAAAACTATACCCAAAAAATGATTAATTAATTAATTAATCACCTAGTTTGAGAGAACATCTTCTACGACAATATTCTCATGTATCATTTCTTTATGGCAATATCGCAGTTTTATTTTCTTTTACTATTAATATTCCGTAAATTACGTTTTTGCAGGTGTGAAAAACCAGTACACTTTTGAATACTTAGTGGTGTTAATAGATTGTTGAACCTTCCATAATACGTTCGGCCAATCTGACGAAAAGTTTAGACCTATGTTTGATGCGGATTCAATGACTTGACATTTGAAGCTATCTTGTATTTAATAATTATTACTGTGAATAAGGACCTGCTTTTATGTATTAAAATATACTTGTTTCCTAACAGAAAACTTTTAGCTACTGTTTGAGTTGTTATTGTCTCGTAAAATGCAAAGAGATTCATTATCTTACAGCCAATTTTATAAAAATATTCATAATTACTTTCCAATTACCCGTCAAATTATTAGTTATTATAAAGTGTTAGTTTCTTTATGTTGGGTATTACGGCCAATGGAACTTTATAGCATTAATTATTTTATTTAAATAATGTTTGTTAAAATATAGTTCTTAGTTAAAGTACAGTATACTCTCTCTCACACACACACACCATACACACTTAATAATAGAATAGAATAGAATAGAAAAGATTTATTCACACCACTTAAATCTAGCATTACAGGTTGTATTGAACAATATTAAAAGCAGTTGTGAAATGGTATTCACTCAGCACAATATCGGGACGACCGTAAAGCGCCTCGACGCTGATCTTCCGTGAACACCAGAGAAAAAAAAAAGAAAGTAAAATAAGTAAGAGAGCACCATAATGGCATAAGTTATTACAAAATACTTCATATTACGTTGTTTACAAAAAAATAATTTGGAGAATGTCCATTTCTGGCCATTTGTGAACACAGTTATACACGAAAAGTCCATTCTATAGGTAAAATATAAGCTCCTTGGCTGTAAACATAATTGTAAAATCAAGACAATCGATTGATTCAACAAATTCACAGTATTTTTTTTAAATAGTTTTCGAAGTATTATGAATTCACTTTTGAAGATTTACGATCATTTAGAACATGCTATTAATTAATTTACACTTTCAATATTATTTGCAATATCAAATTAAAATATAACAACATAATCGCTTTCCAAAAGAATGGATTACGATTTTTATAATGGCAAAGCACAACACTAAGCCATGTCTGACTGACTTAAAAAAAAAGTCATTCGCTTTGTTTGGTGGAAAACAAAGGGATTTAGCCCATACAGCCATGTCTTCGTTAATTTTCTTCTTTCACTTTTGCATTAAAATAATTATTAAGGGTGTCTCACATTTTAATGCATCTAGGGAGTGCTTGTTGGAGAGTGTACTTTGTGGAGTTGCACGGAAATCTTATTAAAAATATTGTTTTATTTCATTCATAACCTAAATTACTCAATTAACAAATTATACCAAAATATACATTTTGATACTGTTATATGCTTAAATTCTTTTTTTTTATGATATAAACTGATTATCTTATTAGTTATTATTACTGGAAAAGTCGGTTCACGAGTGGAAAAAGTAATTAGGTATTTAAAATGTACAGCAGTTTATAACTTGGATCATACATTTGTAGTAAACATTTTTCAAACTACCCAATTTAAAAAAATGTTACACTGGCCGACACGCATTGTCGTATTATTTTATTTTGATATAAAAGTTACACCTACTCACGTTATTTATTAGCACTGTCAGATTAGTTTCACCTATTTAATTTAGTTTAATTTAAAAAATATACAAGACGTAATAATAAATTTTAAAATTTGATATTTATTTTAATAAACAACAGAAATCTCTACAGGTAGGTACAGCAAAATGTCGTCTGGTTCTCGTCATATTAATATTTCAACAAAAATATTTATAATTTTCTACTATTTCGTCACAAAAAAAAGAGCAAAATTAAATCATTTCATTTGAAAGATAACTTTAAGTTTTCTAACTTTATTTATAAAATAAACCTTTATCAGATATCTCCTATCTACTTCTCCATTATTTAACTAACTTCTTCGTTATTATTTATACTCATTTATCATTATTTTATCAAATGAACTCATCATTAATCAACTTATCACCTCACTTTCAAAACTCTTTTCATACATTATTCAATTCATTCATTTTATTACGTATCGGTACACTTGACTACATAATTCTTCCTCCACTAGGTACTTTTATTATTATATAATCATCATACGGTCTGGCCAGCCGTTTTATTTTGATATACATATATCATTTGGTACACTTTTTATTTATAGTCGACTCATATTTTTTATTATATTATATAATTTGGCATCCCAGTGCCTTTCATGGGTCATGCGCATGCCCTTATTAACTATTTGGGGGTCATATGTTTTAAGCCTCTTTTGGACTCCAACTTATCTCACAGAGGAAAGCTCGTTCACACCATAATCGATAGAAGGATCTGACCCTCCACGTACCATATTTGTACCATACTTGATTAATAGGGTCATAATTTAAGACAACTTTTTGGTCTCCAACAGCTTTCAGCGTGGACTCTCGGTCGCATCGCAATTTATTCTGAAGGACCTGATCCCTATAGTACCTCTTCATTTGTGTACCGTATACTTATATATCTCATCTCTTAAAAACCTTTCATTCCGAAACAATTCTATTTATTCTACATACCATTATTATGATTAATTTGGTTAATATGATCTTAGACTTGCTTTTGGGTGATCAGTCCAATCGCATATCGATGTCGTAATAACCAAATTATCAGCCTACTTCTATAAAATTACTATAACTCTATTCAAAACCTACTGTTAAAACACAAACAAATATCCTAACTTACTTTTCCTTACTGAGAGGATAGTAACTAATTGTACTCATAAGTTACAAAAAGATATTTAATACTATCTACTCAGTCTATCTATTTGACATTCATTTACTATATTTTCATTACTTTCCTTACTTTATCATATCCTTCTTTTTACTTTTCTATACTCCTATTCATAAAAAAAAACTTTCAATAAAAAAATTAACTCGTGACGAGGAACTTCAAAATATAATTCAATCTAATACTTACTTCCACCTATTTTTCAACTGTTTATAATCATTTATTTTTTTAGAAATATGTTTCTATCTTTCTTTTATGTACTTCTATGTATTTTATTTAAAACTTTCAAAGGTATAAAAATGTAAAAATATTGACGAGATCCTTCAAAAACAATAAATATATTTATAATTACTTTCAAAAAACAATACTGTATATCAACAAACTATTTTTACGAAAGTTGTTAATCATTATCATGACGAATCTATTTTTATCACATAAATGAAATAGAATATCTTATTGAACATTGTTATAGTTTCAAATGTATCTTATGACTTCTGAGAACATTCGACGACAACAATTCCATACGTGGCATGTAATTTTAACTTACTCATAACACGACCACCTATCTAGCTAATTTACCTGACACATTGTTATTGAAAACTTCGAGAAGAATTTTATAAGTAAACAGCTTTCCATACTATTCTGTTACCATGTATGTACTATATTCTAACGAATTTTAAATGGTTTTATATAAGAATAACTGACATTTATGCACAGCAAACATAAAACTTTTGATGAAAAAAAAATATTTACTTTACGCAAAATACGAAAATGCTTCTATTTTACCAAAAATAAAGAAATTTTATAGTTATAAACTAACTTTCAAGTGACTCTAGTCTTACTTATTAAATGCTATTTAAAACTATCCCACGATAAAAATCATACTCAGCATGTCTGGTATGGTTAGCAACCGATATGCTGTAAAATGTTGAACTTGCAATTTGTGCATTGAAGTCCGCATCGAATTTTTGTTGCGTTCTAATTTCGCAATATAACAAGTTATTTCGATAACACGTGTAGGAAATAACCATTTTAAATTTATATTTAAATACTCGAAAATAAATCTGTAAAAAGTGTAAAGGTATGACAAACGAAAGATACAAACAATAAAAAATAGGAAAATGATTACCTAATAATAATCTAAAATAAATCTGTTCTATTCATATCAAAAAGTCAAATTATCTATCTGCAATGTTATCTCGCTATGTTAAATTTAAAAGACACTGAATGTAACGCAAAAAATACCAATTTAAAACTTTGTCTTTACTCTGGAATTGATTAAAAACACCAAAATCATGAAACTACACATTACTCTCAAAAATTTATAGAACCTTATTTATTGCTTCGAATAAAACAAAAGCTAAAATTAAATATCTATAATTTTTAATGAATAACTAATTTGAAAACTCAATTAAAATACTTAGGTACTTAATGTTATCAATGAACTCAATGAAATGTGAAACTCTATTTTCCTTTTCTTTTCAAATGTTACCTATAGAATAATTTATTTTATCAAGAAATAAAATATTAACTGAGAAAAAATAATATCCAAATGAATTATATAATATCGTATAGGTACTTATCGACACGTACAAAAGTGATGAAAAAAGAAATACTAGAGGTAATACCTAGGTTAAATTAAATTCGTATCGTGGGTATCGTGGTAAAGAAAATCGTTTTCATAATTCATGAGAAAAATAATCATTGAAATACATAAGAAGTAGCATGAAATACGAAACCCAAACATGAAAGGAAACTATCACTCTCAGAATTATTTAGAAAAAAAAAAGTAAAATACTAAATTCAAAAAAATTTGCACCAATTATGAAATCTCTTTAATAACAATTTGAGTTTACTATCATTTACGAGTATATTATATAATTATGTAACTAAAATATAGTAATTTTTATCAATCATTTCAAAATAATTTATTTTTACCTGATATTTTGTATAACTCATAATTTTGAAAGTGATGTAAAGAAAGCATGCAACTTACCTTTCCGCAGTGCATTTTTGACACAAACTTTCTTAAAACAAAAAAAAAAATAATACATTAGTAACGAAAAAAAAAAGTTATTACACAGTAATATAGTCGTTATATTCTTAGATTTGTCGTCGAATTTCCAGAGTCGCTCTTACAAGTTTACAATTACAATTATCAACAATGTTTAGGTATAAATTTTTAAGTATTAATTTCTAACCCAAATTAATTTTTAAATAACCAATAAGTAGTGAAAAAAAAAGATATTGCCAACAGCGTAAATGAACTATAAAAAATCAAAAAAATATGTTAATTACTAAAACTAAGGTGCTCCGAATTATGAACAAAAAATAGCTAAAATTTTAAATATAAAATACCACCAAAAAACATCTGCGCTAATTTTAAGAAATTCGTCGAAACAAAGGCGTCCTTCCAGTCTAGAGGTGTCCACATCTGACTCGTTCAACTCCCGGCGCGTAGCATATCACACTCATCAGACACGAACATCTCCCGGCTCCCAGCATTAGTTCCGAATTATCATCCTTATTTATTCTCCATTTCCTTATTATTTATTCACCATCTCTCATTTATATTTTTATTAACCAGTTTCTCTTAATCAGCCATCCTTTATATCCATCCAATACTCGTAATTCTTCATATAATTATCAACATCATAATTATTTATTCTTATGTCTTCCTTTCATATTACTTTCCAGTCTCTTATTTTTTACAGCTTTAAATTTCACCGCCATTTTTTTTCATAATTTTTGATTTCCGGTTATTCAGAGCACATACTTTTATTTAACACTAGATATTTTATTAATTAATTATTAAGCTAAGTCATCGTCCTTTCGAAAAAATTTTAATTTTTACCGTTTTTTCACTATTTATTGTCTTCAAAAAACATAGTTTTTTTATTAAAAAAATATTTTTTTTTATATGGTTCACACAAAACGAAAAAAAACACTTGACTTGTCCCATCTGCGCAGCGCTGCCACGAGGCAGCACTGGCAGGGTCGCCATGCAATGTGGGGACCGGGAGTGCGCAGTAAAACAACGAGTACACGTTATGATGTCTGATTTATTACTGACTTAGTACTAACTACAAACAATAACTTATTCTAACTTATTGCTAAGTCAGGAGAGGCGCGTCACACACTACACTGAGTTTTTGGCATATGTAATCCGATTGATCTTTCCACGTTAAATTACTATCAATAATTAGACCTAAGAATTTTGTCATTTGTGTATTCCTAATTTGTTGTCCATTATAATTTATATTCATGTCATTAAACTTCCGTTGTCTTTGATAAAATTGCATAATGTTAGTTTTGTCAATATTTATTAATAAATTATTACATCTAAGCCAATTTATTATTTTTATAAGTGTTTCATTAATGTCAGCTTCATAATAGTCAAGTTGTTTACATTTAATTATAATTGTGCTATCGTCAGCGAAAAGAATCATTGGATGTGCAATATAGCTCGTTATGTCGTTTATATAAATGAGAAAGAGCAAAGGATCCAGCACACTTCCTTGTGGCACTCCAAAAGTAGTTTTTATTATTTTCGATCGATAGGATACTTCCATTTTAGTTTTAGGGCAGATAAAACTTATTTCCGTGTATTGTTTTCTGTCCTTTTAATATGATTCTAATAGGTTATAAACATTTCCTCTTATCCCATACGAGTATAACTCTTTTTAATAGTTTGTCTCGGTCTACATAATCAAATGCTTTTGTCATGTCAAGATATATGGCAGCTACTGGATTTCTAATGTCAACTTTATTCATTATTTGATTTAATAAGTCATATATAGCTAAATTTATTGATTTATTTTTCCTAAAGCCTTTCTGTTCTTCAATCAATATATTCTGTTTTTCTAAATAACTATAAATTCCCTTGTAGATCACTTTTTCAAACATTTTTGAAAAAATTGATAATAGTGCTATTGGACGATAGTTGTTCATATTATTTTTATCTTTTTTTTATGTATTGGTTTTATGACGCTAGTTTTTAAACTATCCGGAAATTGACCTTCTCTAATACACAAATTGATAATATAACTTAAATGATGCGCTATACTACCAGCTACATATTTTACTACACTTGTTGCTATTCCATCATAACCTACACTTTTTTTATTTTTCATTGATTGAACTATTTTTAATATCTCATTTGGAGTTGTAGGTTCCATAAACATACTATTTAGATATGATATTGTATTATGGAGTAGTGCAGTTTTAGACTGATTAATATTACTTACGCTATTTTTTGAGGGTCTTTTATATCAATATTTTCTCCATTTTTAATTTGTGATATAAATTTTTTAGGATAATTCTGTCTGTTGTTATTTACTATTTGCCAGATTGTTTTAGATTTATTATTAGAAGTTTTTATGCGATAACTATTTTGAGCCTTTTGAGTTAGCTTAATAATTTTTTTTAGTCTCTTCGTATAAATTTTAAGCGTATTTTTATTATCGTTGTTACGTTTACATCTATAAGCCCATAAATGTGCTCTTTGCCTTTTACTGCATTTTTTTGTTCCTGGTGTTATCCATGAAGGCTTTTTATTTATGTTTATTTTTAGTATTTTAACCGGGAAACACAAATTCTAAAACATTTGAAACAGTTCTAAGAACGAGTTATACGCTGTGTTTGGAGACGTTGTGTTGTACACTTCATAAAATTTTAGTTGATCAATGCAATTTTTAAATTTTATTAGATTTTCTGTATCGTAACCACGTTTTTTTAGTTTCCAATATCTATATATGCATAATTGTACCGTGGGAATTTTTAGAATTTGTGCTGTATGATCAACAACCCAAATATAGTAATATATAAGCAGAATAGTGTATGGTTCAATAACTATGTAAGAGCGGACGGACAAAACGTTTTGTAGTCAATTACGCTGTATTACAGAAACTTATAGCTAGGTGGAAAGAGAAGCTGGGGTAGTAAACGGTGAGCGTTGTTGCAATGTAAATGGGCCCGGTAAACCTACACCTGGGGTCACAAGTACCAGGCACTACCCCTGGCTCGCCGCTTTTCATACTCGAGTTGTTTTACATTAAGTCTTCTTCAATTTATGCAAATAAGTGAATGGTGCTAACACATACAAAGTAAAAGGTTCAATTAAATTCTAAACTAACGTTACACATTAAAGAATGTTGGATTTAACTAAGGTATAACCTAACAAGCGCGAAAGCGAAAATATATCCAACTCTCTGATAACGTGATTGTGAGCCCTACACATTCGGAGAATAGCGTCATTCCCTGCAGCTCTGGTTTTACAGGAGGGCAGAGAAAACAGATGTTGTTCTTTTACTACCCCTGTATGGTAAACCACACACACGGAATGCTAACGCTAACCCTAAGGGACGCTGAAGGGGGGTTACTCCGAAGAGCGCTAAATAACCGAACCCGACGAGTGTTGATTGCACACTGATTTATTGTTTTCAACGATATTGCTCAATAACAGTACGCGACGTCATACAAGACACGTTAAATGAAAATAAATCTAGGTCATATTAAAATGTTAAAGTTTTGTGCGGTTAGCCCGTACATCTTGCCAACCAGAGAAGAAAAGGAACACGCTTAAGTAGACAAAAAAATACAAGACACTGGCTAAATATAGCAAAAAATACGCTTAAATTAGCAAAAATAACAAGGAAGCAAAAATACAAAAGACTAGCTAAATATATGAAACACAAAGTTATAAAAGGGTGATAAACAATAATCGCTTAGATACGCTATGTAAAAACTTATAAATTGTATAAAAATAACTTATCAATAAAATTCATCATACAAAAAGGTTAATAAAAATGTTATAGAAAATTAGTTATATGTAATAAGTGTTCAATGTTAAAATGTTTATGAGTTCACTGACACTTTTTTTTTATACCACTTTGGTGGCAAACAAGCATACGATCCGCCTGATGGTAAGCGGTCACCGCAGCATATGGACACTTGCAATACCAGGGGTATCACACGTGCGTTGCCGACCTAGCAAAAACTTTTTCACACCTTTCTTGAAGACACCCATGTTGTAGTCCTTAGGGAAAACCTCGACAGGGAGTTCATTCCACAACCGAAGCGTACGCGAAAGAAAATTTCTTCTGAAACGCGCAGTACGTGACCAACTCGGTTCTAGTGTGTGAGGATGAATACCCTGCCGATGGCGAGCGGTGCGGTGATAGAAGGAAGCTGTTGGCATCATGTCAAATAGTTCCTCAGAACACATTCCGTTATACAGCCGATAGAAAACACATAAGGAGGCAAATTCTCTCCTAAGATATAGGGGTTCAATATCGGCGGTAAGCATTGGATCATCAACGATTCTCACAGCTCGTCTTTGGACCGCGTCGAATGGTGCTAATTGACATCTTGGTGCTCCAGCCCATAAATGAGAGCAGTACTCCATATGAGGCCTGACTTGCGACTTGTACAATATCAGTCGTTGCCCAGGTATGAAGTACCGCTTCGCTTTATTGAGCACGCCGAGCTTTTTAGATGCCAGTTTGACCTTACTTTCCAAATGACTGCGGAACTGACCATCACAGGAGATTTCGACACCAAGGATCTCAATGCTTTTTGAGATGTTAAGAGATGTGTTGAGGAACTGAGGGACTACATCAAACGGGGTTTTTTTGGCGGGGAACGCGCAGACTTGTGTCTTAGTAGGGTTAAATTGGACTAAGTTTCGCTGACCCCACTCGGATACGCTGTTCAAAGTGTCCTCAACTTCAGACACAAGCCGTTTGCGACATTCTTCCACAGCATACCGAGGGTTGTTTGCACGACCCGTATAGTAAGCGTCCCCTGTACTGTCATCCGCATAACAATGCACGCCGTCAATGGATAGCATGTCATTGACATGCAGTAAAAACAATGTCGGGGAAAGTACCGAGCCTTGCGGGACGCCTGCATTGATGCACTTTTCGTTTTGGCTCCCGGTTGGCCTGATTATTTCGCTATAGGATGTACTCGGTATAGGGACCGACACTGATCGCCGAGGTTCTGGGGGCGCCGCGCCTCTCACACTTAAAATGCTCATGCTCACAGCTATCCGTAACTCACTACACTCATTTTGCTCACGAAGTCCGTCAGCCGTACACCGATGATGACCGCTCGCCGGTGCCTCCCCCACAGGAGACGCTGAGAACCGCGGAAGTTAAACACGTCGAAGTCTCTTCCTTCTGATACGAAGGAGTACTGCTACTATTGCTATTATTAGTAAGATCGCTATTATTCCATAGATGATGGAGTAGTGGTGGACATCGTGTATGCTCAAATCGATTGCTGACTCCTGCTTTATAGTATTGATCTTATCCATTATGTCATGATAAGCTTGCTCGTGATTTTCCGTAGTGAAGATGTATGAGGGTACTGAAGTATTGACAACTCTATTTAAGATTGACATGTCAGGGGCTTCGATATTAGGTTGTATATTAACTCCTTTTACAAAATCGTTGTGAGCGTAAATCGTAAATGAGTCGCCCTTGAGTGTACAGCCTTGACCTATATCTAGCAGGCCATTGCCCGTTATTGTGCTTACTGTCAATCCAGCTGGGCAAAATGTGCGAACGTTGTATTCTTCGCAACATGAATACAGCCAGACATTCTGTCGCTGTAACTTTATCCATCTATTAAAACAAGCCGATTGTTCATAAGTGCAGGGCGCTGCATTTTTGCCTGCATGTGTCAAAGTTAATTTGCATATGTTTTGCTTGAGGTCTAGATCGTATGTTGGTTTATCTAATGTGCATAATATTTTATCCTCGGATGCATGAAGACAATTTTGTAAATCATAGTCATTTAAGAAAACTACCGTATCTTTACGTAGGTTAAATGCTAGGTAAGGGTAGGTAGGTACAGTGAGGTAGGAAATCCCTTTATCATTTCGTGGTATTGTTATGATTTTATCGAGCTAGTATATTGCGCTGCTAACTATTGGAATCTTTATTTCGATGATGAGGTAATTTTTGTAAATACTTGCAAACACCTTAAGTAATTTGAATAAGTTTATTTTATCTGTTTCCACAGGTAACTTTAGGTCATCGTGTAGTTGGCCCGATATAAAGTTAATTTGTTCATCCAATTGCTCTATTGATAACAAGTGCGTGTCCATGCGACCATGAGTGATATCGGTCACAATATCGATAAGAGAGGTTTGTATGCGTCTCAAGTTTTCTAGGATAATGTTAGCTCCTAAAGCTGATGACGTAATGTAAAGGCCGTTATTGACGTCTGAACGTATTTCGTTTAGCTCGGTAGAAATTTGTTTTAGATGATTATTTATTGCTGTAAATTGCATATTCATTATCCGCTCGTTGCGCTGTATTATGTTATATTCTACTTTAATTATTATGGTTTGGTTTTTTATAAGTTGTTTAAGATGGTTTTCGTTGTAATTAATTTTTTCAATATCTTTGGCAT
Source organism: Elophila nymphaeata (assembly GCA_955850985.1). Taxonomy (NCBI): domain Eukaryota; kingdom Metazoa; phylum Arthropoda; class Insecta; order Lepidoptera; family Crambidae; genus Elophila; species Elophila nymphaeata. The sequence goes on along the minus strand of CATPCV010000045.1, from coordinate 65,003 downwards.
ATTGTTGGGCAAAATCGTTATCTAAGACACCGAATAAGTAGTTCGCAATGGACCCCACCCCGTTTATCAAGCCCCTTTTTTGACGTCGACTGGTGGGACCCCGAAGTAATTGATTATAATGTTCAATTTCAGTTAATTCATGTGTTAGCTGATTCGTAATGCTCTTATATTGTAAGTTGGACTTCATAGTCATACCTTGCAGATGTCTCACGTAAGTCTCCATATCTGTGAATGCCTGCCAATAACCAGTGAGATTATTATAGACCACCAGTTTCCACTCATCTCGAATGAACTGTAAATTCAAGATCTTATCAAAATATGCTTGATTGCTATCTAGTGTAGTGTTGCTCATAATATTTTGCTGTATTGATGGCGATATTAATGTAGTAAATAGGAGGAACGCTAATGAGAGATAATTCGCTAATACGCTACGTTTATTCCTTCTTGCCTTTTTCTCGACACCCACAGACGAGGGAGTGCTATGTTGCTGGGAGTCGTCGTGCTTCGCTGCGGTCGTGTTATCCTCTTCTGTATGAGCAGGTAATGGTATGAGTTTTGTTACAGGCCGTTTTAAAATATTGCTCTCTGTTTTAATTGACACTACTCTGACGTAGCCATCCTTGCCAGGATGTAGTTCCAGAATTCTACCCAGTGCCCATTTACCGAACCTGAAGTTGCTGCACGTAGTCTGATGACCAAAGTTTCCAAAATTGTTTATTCATATGCTGTACTAGTTTCCATCGTGCGGGTAAGTTGACATTATCTGGGTCCGTCTGAGGACGGGATAACATAGAGTCACCAATCAAGAAATGTCCCGGGGTAAGATACACATCTTCGGGATTCTCGGTCAATGAAGATAATGGACGCGAATTAAGGCAGGCTTCGATTGGATGCAACAAGGTCGTAAATTCCTCATAAGTAAGCCTTTGCTCTCCCAGGACGCGTTTAAGGTGTCTCTTAAAAGAACGAACCACCGATTCCCACAATCCTCCAGCGCTTGGCCATGCAGGCGCATTAAATGAACACTCGATGTTTTTAACGCTCATGTTGTTGAAGAAGTCTTGATTGCGAGTCTGTAAAATCAGTTTGTACTCTTTATCTAACGCTCGTTTCGCTCCGATAAAATTAGTGCCATTATCGCTCTACATTCGGCGGGGCGTCCCGCGCCGGGCACAGAAACGATTCAAAGCTGCCAAAAACGCTGGTGTAGTTAAGTCGGATACCAGTTCCAGATGCACAGCTTTTGTTGCTAGGCAAACGAATACCGCGACGTAACCCTTGTATGTCTTCACTCCCCTGCCCTTACTGAGTTTCAGATCTACGTGCCCGGTAAAGTCTACACCGGTGTGTGTGAAAGGACGTGAAGGAGTTACTCTCGCTTGAGGAAGATCAGCCATAATCTGTTGATATTTTTCAGAACTATAGCGTCGGCATTTGACGCAAAGTCTAAGTTGTCGTTTGACAGTGCGCATACCGCTCATAATCCAGTAATTCTCCCTCACATATGATAAGGTTAGTCGTGGACCGCCGTGTAGGGTAGTTATGTGCGCGTGATGGATTAGTAAATTAGTAAGATGATTACAGCTTGATAATATTATTGGATGCTTAGCTGATATGCTTATATTTGAATGTCTAAGGCGGCCGCCAACTCTCAAGATACCATCCTCATCTAAGTATGGGCTCAAACTCGCTATTTTGCTGTTTGATCGAACATGACCCTTGCTTTTTATGTAATCTAAATCGCTGTCAAAATCATTCGCTTGAATATGCTTTATAATTGTTTTGCTTTATTTATTTCCCTCGCTGATAGGTAAGTATCATATTCGATTGTTCTGTGACGTAGCGCTGCAGTGAAACGAGACATCCATGCCACTATCTTTACGGCACGAGTGATAGAGCTATTGTTATTTAATAGTTCATTTATTATTGTTGAGCTTGAGTGTTCTAAGGCTACGTTTACACTGGCTCTTTATACCTCTAAATACGGCGCTTCGTAGGTATTCACTTCTGTATCTTTGGGATCAAAGTTAGGAAGCCATTTTGGGCCGTTCCACCAGAGTGGATTGTTGTAAAGCTTGGTCACGGTTAAACCACGCGTAGCACAATCGGCTGCGTTCTCCTCAGACCGTACGTGGTTCCAGTTTGAAGCTGGTATTACTTCCGTTATCTGTTGAACCCGATTCGTTACGAACTGCTTCCATCGAGCTGGGTCTCCATGTAGCCATCCCAGTACTACCATGGAGTCAGTCCAAGCATAAATCTTCTTCAGTGGTGCCAGTTTAGTTTTTGCTGCAACTAGACGTGTTGTGCACTCACCTTTATCGTCGGACACTACTAGGTAAACAACGCAGGCGTATGCCTACTCGGATGCGTCGCTATATCCGTATAGTCTAAATGCTTGTTGTGTGTCACCTAAATATCGAGGGATGCTAAAATCGCTCACCCTTTTCAGGTCGCTTCGAAGCTCGGTCCACTCAGTTTTAATTTCAATAGGAATTTCGTCGTCCCATCCCAAGCCACAGGACCATGTCCTTTGGAAGAGTATTTTAGCTCTGATGGTTAGTGGTGAAAGCCACCCTAAGGGATCGAACACCTTTGATATTGTAAAATTGTGTTTGTACTTTGGTAATAAAAGATTCGAGTTATCTTAAACTTGGGTTTATATTGGTATAAAACAAACATAAATTTCCTTATTGCTAATACAGATTCCAATGGGCAAGTGAAAAGAGTGAATGCAATACAACGAGCGAATGGAGTCCACCGACTGGTGAATGAATGATCGAATGACCCACAGATAATACAATAAATGAGCGAATGGGTTAAAAACTAAAAATTATATCGGCCAACGCCATCTATACCATATTTGACAGATATGCGCGAGAGTTGCTAGGTAACGGTTACAGTTAATTTGGATAGATGGCGCTGTCCAACATAAGGTGCCTAGGTAAATAGATACAAGCCATGGCGCTGTCTAACATGCTGGGGGGGGCCTACTCCCCTTACAATAATAACATATTGGTGCCTACCTTTACAATTAGTAAAGTGTTTACTAAAGTCTGACTCGAGTTTACTAGATAATTTTAAATATACGAATTTCTATTGGTTTGTGTGTGTAAATCTTAAATCAAAGCAACAAAGGCCCTTTCTTGCTTTCATTTAAGGTGTTCCTACTTTCTCTAAGTTGCCTACCTATCTATCTATCTAACTATGGGATATTATGAAATGAAAACCAGAGACCAAACATTATTTAATCAGTAGTTGGTACAAAATATTATATGTTAAAACTAAGAAACAAATTTCTAAAACTAGGTACTTATTACTTTACAAACAATAACAGTTTAGTTAATCTATAATTTATAGTAAGTATAATGTAATCGACAAAGTATTAAATACTAATTATAAAACAATAATCGTTATTACCTACTTAATCTACACCGTTAAGCGGTAATATGCATATGTTGTTGAAGGCGCGTTTGACTGTCCCTCTTGCTGTTTTGATGGTCGCCACCCTGGTGATGTCGTCCTGTCCGTCGTGGCACTCGGTGATGCGTCCAAGCCGCCAGTAGCAGGGCGGCAGCTTCTCGTCCTTTATCAATACTATGGTGTCTTGTCCTTGTCCTTGAGGGCTGGTCCCTTCGCGGCCCTCCACTTCGTACGTTGTTGGAGTAGTCCTAGGTAGTCACGTGACCATCGGCGCCAGAAATCCTGTCGCATCTGTCAGTTACCTTCTTTTTTTAACTTTACCTTGTTACTATCTATTCTCTACACTATGTACCTAGATATAATATTATTTAAGATAATTCTTTGTGTCTTACAATAAGTAATACGCGGACACTGATGCTGGTCCTACAATAAGTTAAAATAACATATTATTCTAAGTTCTCTGTAATATACATTGTATGACTGTTTTTTGTCCCTATGAAATAAAATAAAATAAAAATCTGTTGAATTTGTTGATAGTGGGTTAGCTTATGTACCGGGATTTCCTTGTAGTCATAGTCGGGGAGGCTCGTCAGTGACCTTCCGATTTTGAAGTGAGCTGGGGTGAGGACGGGAATGTCATCGGAGTTTGCGGATGGGATTGGACAGAGGGGACGGGAATTTAGTATCCCCTCTATTTGGATTAAGTATGTTAATAATTCTTCATAGGTTAGGGCTTGCCCTACAATTCGTTTTAAGTGGTACTTGCAGCTTTTTACGGCTGCTTCATGTAACCCTCCCATATGGGGAGTGTAGGCGGGTAGAAATTTCCAAGTGATACCTTCGTTAGCGCCGAAAGTTAAGAGACTGTCAGTGTTAGCATTTAAAAATTGAATCAACTCGTTAAGATCGTTGTTAGCCCCAGTAAAGGTAGTGGAGTTGTCACTTACCAGTACTTGGGGTTTACCTCTTCGTGCAATAAATCTCCTCAACGCAGCCACAAAGGCCTGGGACTCTAAGCTGGATATTAGTTCTATGTGAATGGCCTTAGTACTGAAACATACAAAAATTCCAATGTAACATTTATAGCATTTGTAGCCGCGACCCCTCCGGTCTCGCACAGTGAAGGGCCCTGCATAATCGATCCCTGTTGTATTAAAAGGAGGTGACGGTGTAACCCTTGACAGGGGTAAGTTACCCATGACAGGTGTGGTTGTTTTTGGATTGGTTCTGAAACATTTTACGCACTCGTTAACGATTTTATTGACCAGGCTCTTACCATGTATGGGCCAGAAACGCTCCCGTATGGATGATAATAATAGCTGTGGGCCGGCATGCAATAGACGCTCATGTTCGTTTCGGATAATGATTCGAGTTAATGTGTGTTTGTGGTGTAAGATTGCTGGATGTTTTTTTATCGTATGCGTAAGTTGAGTTACATAACCTCCCCCCTACTCGCATTATTCCGTTCTCAATAAAGGGATTTAAACATAATAAATTAGAAGTTCTTGGAATTGGTTTATTTTGTTGTAGTGAATTGTATTCGAGTGGGAACGATTCTACTTGTGAAAATTTTATTACTCGTAGTTTATTCAAAGACCTACCTAGTTCGATTACTGATATCGGGCCTGTGTATTTATTATTTTTAGATATCGAATTATTAATGAACCTTAGTATGTATGCAAATATTCGGATTAGTTTGGTGTCGCTCGAGAATCTTGTAAATAAACTTTGACAAAATGAATTAGATTCCGTTATGACATTACAAATTAGATTATTATCCTTGTTTGTAGGTATGTCAATCACTTTCGGTGTTTCGGTTTTGGGCCACTCTGACCTTGGGTATCGAAGCCATGGCGGTCCCTGCCACCACAGCGTACAACGGGTTAACCCGTCCGCGGTCATGCCGCGTGTAATTAAATCTGCAGGATTATCGGCGGTATTTACCCACCTCCAATCCTTTATATTGGTTAATGCTTGAATTTCTTTAATTCGATTTCTAATAAATGGTTGTTGTTTACTCGGTTGGGACTTAATCCAGGATAAAACAATAGTCGAATCTGACCATAAATTTACTTGTTGTAATGAGGTTCTTATTGCGATTTTTACTTTACTATAAAGTGTAGCTAATAATACTGCTGCTCTTAATTCAAGCCGCGGAATAGTTTCTTTCCGCGCGATTCTCGATTTTGAGCACAATAATCGAACATATACATTGCCATACTTATCCATTGATCGTAGGTAAATAGCCGCTCCATAGGCTGACAACGAACTATCCGCGAACCCGTGTAATTCTATTTCGTCAATATTGTGATGTGTAACAACCTGTCGCGGTATAGCTAGTGAGTTGAGTGAATTAATGGTTTCATAAAATGAATTCCATTGTCGATATAATATTTCTGATAATGGTTCGTCCCACCCGGTTTTATCTAAAAATAATCGTTAAATAAAAAGTTTACCTGTAATTAAGGCCGGCGTCAGTAGACCGAGTGGGTCAAAAATAGAGGATAAGGTTGACAATGCCTTTCGTTTTGTTAATTGATTTACTATAGGCTGGTTTTTTATTATGAATGTGAGATTATCGGTTTCTTGACACCAATCTAATCCGAGTACTTTCCCGGAGCTATTCCCGAGGAATGTGGTGGCGTTTGTTTCTGTGAATGAATAGGTTGTGTCTTGTGTGATAGTGTTAATGTTACTTACTGCGTTTAAGATTTTTTGTGAATTAGATCTCCATTTCCTTAGTTTGAAACCCGCGCTCTGTAGAATACGGTTCACCTCCCTTACCGTATGTATCATTTTAGACTCGTCGTTTCCACTGTAATTCATGTCATCCATGTAAAATTCGTCTTTAATTACTGTAGCGGCCTCTGATGATTGAGATTTGTTTTCGTTAGCAAGTTGTAATAAACAGCGTGTTGCTAGGTGCGGCGCGGATTTCAAACCAAAGCTTAATGTATTGAGTACATATGTATCTATCGGATGTGTCGGGTGTTCTCGCCATAAAATACATTGTAAATTACGTTGGTTAGGATTGATATAAATCATGCGGTACATTTTCTCAATGTCCGCGCATATAACATATTTACTTACTCGAAATCGTAATAAAGTATGTATTAATTCGTCTTGGTTTATGCTACCTTTATATTGAATATCGTTTAAGGAGAGGCCAGTGTCAGTTGGACAGGATGCGTCATAGACCACTCTTAAGGGGGTGGTTTGTTTTTCGTTATTAATAACAGCATGATGGGGAATAAAATTATAGTGGCCTTCAGTACAGCCTTGTAGCTTCGTCATGTGGCCTGCTTGTTCGAATCCGCGCATAAATTGTATGTATTGAATTTTAATATTTTGGTTACGTAAAAATTTTGATTCTAAATTTTTAAGCCTTTTATATGCAATATGTCGTGACCTTCCCAAGGTAGAAGGGTCATTTTTTAAGGGAATCGTTACAATGAAATTACCATCAGTCGTTCGTGAGTGTGTACTGAATATTTCCTCACATTTTGTCGTATCATCATTTGGTAATCTCGCACATATGTGATGCCCCTTGTCCCATATGCTACTATCTGCGTTTTGTAATACTGGATTTCAACTGGTTGTATTTTCCTTTCCTAAATGGGTATATATGAAGTGAAACAACAATTTGATGGTTTGGCAGTACAATGTTTATTTAGGGTGGACAATATTCTGTTTGTTGCACTAGAAAAGTTATTTACTTACAATTTACATATTCCAAATAATATACCTTTGTGATAATTCTCTTCCTTGAAAATACCTAGTTTACACAAGTTAGATTTTACACAATTTAGACCTTCTAACTTATATATCTAATAGTAAAATACAACCATAAAAATAATGAAAGGTAGGGTCCTGGAGTCTGCTCTGATCGTTAACGAGTGGAATTTGGGTATTACTATGTATAAATTATTAGTAAACGCGTTATGAGACAACCTTCTGCAGAGTATTTGTAGAACTCTTCGAGAGTCAGCCGCTACCGTTTGGTTAGTGTAGTGTACCTGGATCAGTGCGTTGTGTCTTGGCTCTGATAGATCAGCCACTAGTTAGCTCTCTCTATATATTGTAGTTCACCGGTCACTTTTCCAAATTGATCTCACAACTCCAAACTCTGGTTCTGCGCAGGTTTCTCTACCCGGCGACTATATTTGTAATGGAAATTTGGGTCTCTAAACCCGTACCGACGACCCTGAAGATGTGTCATAATAAAACAACATCAATAAATGTTACACTACTCATTATAAAACCCCAAGAGGGAGTTGGAACCACAACTTGTCCAAAAACTAATATAAAACAACGGCAAATCTTTGAGCAATTACGAAACCCGACCAACAGTACTTAGAATATGATATCTCGAGATGTGAATTATTCATAATTTAAACAAATAGATCATTCATTGCCTAAAATTTCGAACCTGACAAAATATAATTACCTTAGTAGGTAGTCAGGCAATTTTTACAAGATGAGGCAGTTTTTTACAACCGAATTTACTAATTTACTGTAACACAAAATCAAGGCAATCACAGAATTTACTTTTAACTTTCAGAATAATTGAAAAACGATAAGAGTTTTATAGTTACCTTTCGGGTGAATTATTAACTCCTTAACGGTTATTTATCCGTTCCAGGATATTATGTAAATACGGAATTATCTTCCTTCCAAATTAGAAAATAGTTCTCCTTCGTTAATATAATCCTCGCATATGTTAATATCACGAAGATTTTTAATGTTCCTCAAAAATAAATTCAGCCTTGAATTTGAAATTCGAAATGCGAATGAATAATCTGACAAGCAAAAACAAACGTCCCTGATTGGTCGGCCTACCTATGGTTTTTTTAACGTCTGAGGCAAAGGAAAGTGAGTCCATACATCCGAATGAACGAAAAATTCTTGTCAATACGAATTTCTGCGAATAACTACTTTGAATGAATTTTGAACAACTAATATGATCCCCGTAAGCCTAACGTCACCTAAATAATGACGAGACTATAGAAAACGCTCTAACGCGCCCCAATTCAAAAACAAAGTGTAAAAATTCCATAAAGACGACCATAATCTCTAATATCGAACTGAAACATGATACAACTTACCAAGACAAGAAACTTTCGTCTGAACTATTTCTTTTTTTTTTTTTTTTTTTTTTTATAAGTCGCTGGGTATAGAATTTATCACTTTGCCTAAATGTCAAACTTAATGCGAAACGGAACGTAATGTCACTTGTCAGATGACGATGTTGACTTTGAAAAATTGATTAATAAACAATGCTACAATATCCCCCTACCCGGGTAAGAATTCACGTAGTGAATTCGCGTTTGACGCCCACGTCAACACCCAACACTATACCTACTCAGACAACTGACCAAACCAAACCACACAAAAAAACTAAGTTACCTCTGCACAAAATACTAAATTAAAACAAATATAAAGAAAGATCTTCCAACGCACAATTCCTTCCTATTTTATTGAAATAACTAACTCAAGGTATTTCATGTTAGTGAAAAATATATCAAGTCTAATGGGACATCATGGATGCAACCGTGAAACTTCTTTGCTTTCACAGTTATCAAAAAACAAAATCATAGACACGTATAGATTCTTGATTTTATTAAAAAAAAATTAAACCTACTTTTAATTGAGTTTAATCAAGTTATGCACTAGTTTAAATAAAAAAAAGTACCTTAAAACAAAAAAATTAAGCATCTTCACTTAAGTAAAATCATCAAAGTAAAAAAAATAGAAAAAAAATGATAATGTGCTATCTATCTACTCAATGCTTTTTGGCACGATAAAATGTGTAACTATGTCGCTAGATGGCAATAGCTACCCAATAACCTTTCCCCCTCCTCCGATAGTGATGAATGAAATGCGCTTACTAGATGGTGTTGTTAGCTTACCAACATTTCACACTCAATTACGACAATGCCTGCCCTAATACCTCAGCCCCTCTTAAATTTTTTCCCCTTGTATTTAAATAAATGATCAGATTTAAATAATATTATATGCTTAAGTAAACTAAACTCCATTACTTTAGTTTTACCAAGCACATCATGGCTACAAACGTCAAACTAAGGAGAAAGGGAAAAAACGAAAAACTGAGGCAACAGGCAGGCACCACCGGCCCCATCTGATCTTAATAGAGCAAACCCTACAGTCGGCTTCTACGACACGCCAGGAAGTACGGCGGGGTGGATATTCTTCGACCGTCAACCCACGGTGATGCAAAATCTACCAAGCTAAATAAGTAGGCAGGTAATTAAACAGCTAAGAAAAATGAAAAAAAAACAAAACATAAATTTGTAACTTAGTTATACGGTTAAACCACTGACTTCATACATCTGATGCAACATCTACAATTTTAAAATCTTTAATATGCCACTTGCCTATGAACTTGCCATTCTCGTCTTCAAGTTCATATACCAAAGGAGAGAGTTTTCTAATTATTTTGCACAGCTCATACTTAGGAGCCAACTTTGCTGAAAAATACCGGTTTGCAACACTTTGTTTGTAAGTTCGTTTCCAAATTTTATCCCCTACGTTATAGGATATATCACGCCGTTTTTTATTATAGTAGTGAACGTTATGCTCATGGGCCTTGCGAAGGGATGTTTTTACGTTAACGAAGACGTCCTTGAGATGACCTAGATTACTTAGATATGCCTCCCGAGGCTGCACGACTAACTCTTCGATGTCCGTGAATTCACTATAAATATTGCCATCCGCAACGGCCTCCCTACCGTGAACGAGCATGAACGGAGTGTACGAAGTCGCTTCATTCACTGACGTATTCATTGCGAACTGTATTTTGTGTATATTGACGTCCCACGTTCTATGATCGTTCTCCACGAATGACGCAACCGCCGTGATCACTGTACGGTTATAACGCTCCACCGTATTCACCTGAGGGCAGTACACAGGTCCTAAGTGGACCTGTGGAATATTATACCTCTCATATAACGCTCTTATCTCACGACTTACAAATTGCGAACCGTTGTCGGACATTACGGTTTGAGGGATGCCGTGTACCAGGAATACATGGTCCTCTAGACGTTGCGCAATGACTTTACCCGTCGCCCTACGTAATGGAAACATTAAACAATATTTACTGAACACACACACCACGACAAGGAGATATATATTTTGCTGACGGGACATCGGCAGTGGACCAACCAAATCTATGCTGATGCACTGGAATGGCCGGCAACAAACTTTAGGTTCACCCATAAAGCCAGGCGTTGCCAGTGAGCTGTGTTTATAAGCATTGCAAACGGTACACTTCTTAATAAAATCCACGGTATCTTTATACATACCGGGCCAAAAATATCTTAACTTTAAACGTTTATAAGTTTTTGCCACTCCCAAATGTGCGGCAGTTGGTACAGAATGATTTTGTAACATTACATCCCCCCTAAAATCCATCGGTACCACCTCTTTCCATTGGAAATCCCCACAGAGTTTACTAGTGCTCTTTGTAAAACGCATCAACCTACCATCTACCAATTGAAAATTCGGACACGCTCGCGGCTTCTCCGTACAACGCTTCACAATGTTATTATACCACGCGTCGTTAGTGGAGATTATGTTTACGGGTGCTACTGGGACCGCACGGGAAAGTGCATCCGGTACAATATTCTTTGAGCCACTGCGGTGTTCAATTGTAAAATTATATTGTGACAGCCTGCAGCCCCAACGAGCCAGACGGCCAGTTGGATTTTTAAGATTTAGAAACCATTTCAAGCTAGCGTGGTCCGTAATAATACGAAACGGACGGCCATTATCCAAATACGCACGAAAATGCTCCACCACATGAACCACTGCTAAAGCCTCTCGTTCAGTGGCAGAATAATTACGTTCCGACGCTGTTAATGAACGACTACAATATGCTATCGGATGCTCTACATTATCTATGGTCTGTGTCAAAGAACCACCCACGCCAAAATCAGATGCGTCGCATTGAACAGTAAATTCCTTAGAAAAATCGGGACATGCCAACACGGGAGCAGTGGTCAACGCTATTTTTAAATCGTTGAACGCCCTGTCTGCCTCAACTGACCATTTGAACGACGGAGCACCCTTACGAGTCGACGTAAGAGCGTTCAACGGCCCTGCCCTAGCACTGAAGTTCACCACAAACCTTCTATAATATGAGGCGGTTCCTAAGAAGCGTTTCACCTCTTTTCTACATGTGGGGGTGGGAAAATCTACTATGGCCTTCACCTTATCAGGATCCGTGCGCAGACCATGTTCGTCAATTACATGGCCTAGATATTTGAGCTGTTTTCTGAAGAACTGACACTTTCCCATGTTTATGGTGAGGTTAGCTTGACTCAATCGGTCCTTCACCTTCTTCAGCAACTCCAGATGTGCCTGGAAATTGCTACTGCAAATAACTAGGTCATCAAGGTATATGAACAATTTACCACTATTGCCACCATTTGGATCATTACCAGGACCAGTAAACTCAGGACCGAACAAACGATCCATCAAACGCTGTTGCGTAGCTGGCGCCGAAGCAAGACCAAAGCTCATAACCTTAAAATGATAGAGACCTCTCCCCGGAATGGTGAAAGCTGTCTTTTCCCTGGATTCTACATCGAGGGGAACCTGAAAGTATGCTGATTTTAAATCGATCGAAGAGAGGTACTTCGCCTCTCCAAGCTGATCCAAAATATGGCTTATGTAAGGCATTGGATATGCGTCATGCTTTGATATGGCATTCAGCTTACGACTATCCAAGCAGAAGCGAGAAGAACCATCTGCTTTCATTGCTAATGTGACCGGGTTATTCCAAGCACTGCTGCTAGGCTCCACCACATCATCCTTCAGCATTTGATCTAAGTGCTCATTCATCAATGTCAGCTTTGCTGGAGAAACAACATAATAGCGCTGCTTTATTGGAGCATGGTCACCAGTGTCTATTTTGTGACTAACTAAATGTGTCCTGCCCAAACCCTTCACCTCCGCGGAAATTTCTTCCAACTGAGAGATGACAACACTGGCCTGGCTACGCTCTTCTTCAGATAGAGAGTCAAAGTCATGCAAAGCCCTATCAGCTGTTATGACCGTGTGTACCTGATCATTTACATGTAAAAATTCGCTACCTTTCAAGAGTGACAATACGTCGGGAGCAATGTTAAACTCCCTCCAGAAGTTTAAACCGAAAAGCAACTCTGTGGAGACTCCAGGTACTACAAAGAATTTAACTACACACGTTTTCTCATCAACTGTTACCGGCAAATACATGTAACCAGTTACAGGAGACGATGAGCCATTAGCAGTTTTAATAAATTGCAGGTTATGTGAAGTATGTAAATTGGCAAAATTAATAAAATGCTTTACTGCATCTCTGCCTATAATTGATATTTCAGAACCGGAATCCAATAACCCTCTGAATCCCAAATCATAAATATTCACTTTCAAATATGGACGAACATCCTTATGCATAGAGTGAACTGGCGAAAGACATTTAGACTTTATTGTATTACTAATATAGTTGTGTTTATTCTTAGAATAAAATATTCTAGTATCATATTTAGACCAATTTTTATTATTATTATTAGAGTTTCGCCAGTTCACTGTTCCAAGTTTTTTTAAACATTGTTAAAAGTAGGTTTATTAGAATTACAATTTGGACAGTTCCTAGCAGTGACATCCTTCCTACCACACCTATAACAAATTACAACAAAAGGTGCCCTGCAATTCCTTAAACTGTGACCATTTACCCTACAACGGACACAGAAATCACCCCGTATGGGCTGAACCGCAGAGACCCTCTGCTGTGGTGTAACTTTTTGTTTATTTCTATAGCACAAGTCAGGTGCTAAAGATGATAAGCTAGCGGGCTCACTGAAGTGTTTACATCTCTCCTGTGCCCCCTCCAGCAGCCTACACTTCATTTTCAGCTCTGCCCAAGATTCTACAGGACTCAATGCTAACTGGGCTGTGTAAAATGGCCTTATATTAAATAAAACAATATTCAACCTTTCTTCCTCAGACATAGGTCTTGCCAAGCGACTGAAATAATTTTGCATAATACTGAGATAATTAATAATACTCTCATCAGATCCTTGAGTTCTAGAACGAATCTCCTGCAATAACCTATGGTCATAATCAGAAGGTAAGTATTCCTGTAGTAACAAAGATTTTAATCCTACCCAATCATGAACATCCGATTTGACACCCCTATACCAAAATAGAGCTTCATTGGAAAACAACTCAGAGGCTGAATAGAAAAGTTTTGTTTCAGATACACCCCTAGATAAACAAAGCTCTTCCAAGCGTTGTAAGAAAGCCTTAACGCATGATTTGCCATCGAATTTCAAACCAAGCTTATGGACTGCCGCGTCCCCTACCAAGTTTTGGCTAGCAATATCTTGTGGCTTGCTAATGGAATGTTCTCCAACTTTCTCCTGTGCTAAGCTACTTTTGAATGTGTGCATTATATTATCAATCCTTACCAAAACGCTTTCCAAACGCTTTTGGTAGGTATCAAGCATAGTGGAGAAGTCGCTGTCAACTTCCTCCTCTACATCAAGTCGACCAATTCGGTGAAACAAGTGATGAGCCAATGTCTGAATTCTATTCAAAGACTTGAGGGAACCTGCCTTTGATGAAGATATTGAAATAAGCCTGTCCAAGTCATCTAACTTTCTATGGACAATTCTTAGCTCAGAAACTACCTCCAAATCACACTCCAATATCTCATCAGAGGGTAAGTCCTTATTGAGAGAACGAATCTGTGCCTTCAAAGCAGTTACTGTATCTGCAGGTTTTGCACCCCTAATTCTAACTTCATATTCAAGTTCATCTTTAAGTAGTAAATTAAATGTAATAGGTCGTTGTTCCATGTTTCAACTTTATGAAAACAAATAGGTAGTATGACTTTTCCTAAAAATGTGTATAGTAAGAGAAGGTTTATGTTACCTAATGTATGTAATGTAGTAATTTGGAGAATAAAAAGTGATATAGGTATGTATAGGCAAAGATTAGAGTTAAAAAATAAAAAATAAGTGTAATATTTGGTTCAAGCTCAAAAAATAAACTGCAAATTTACTTATATTTATATTTTCAAACACTTTGTGAGTGGTATGAAAATATTAGCTTATTAGCATTCAAAAATGTAAAAAAAACCCATAAAATTAAAAAAAAAACACTCCAAAATCGATCAAAGCTTACATAACTCCATGTACATGAATGCAAAAATACCTAAATATACAATAGTTAACTGGAGAACAAACAATATTAAAGTTTATATATTGCCACCTTTGGCACAAATTAAAACAAGAAAAAAAAACCCCAAACTCACACCGTCAACGATCAGCCTCCTCTGAGCGAATATGACCAGATCAAGAATTAAAAAAAAAATAACAGAACCTCCTCTCCTAATGTTCGGGCGCCATGTAATACTGGATTTCAACTGGTTGTATTTTCCTTTCCTAAATGGGTATATATGAAGTGAAACAACAATTTGATGGTTTGGCAGTACAATGTTTATTTAGGGTGGACAATATTCTGTTTGTTGCACTAGAAAAGTTATTTACTTACAATTTACATATTCCAAATAATATACCTTTGTGATAATTCTCTTCCTTGAAAATACCTAGTTTACACAAGTTAGATTTTACACAATTTAGACCTTCTAACTTATATATCTAATAGTAAAATACAACCATAAAAATAATGAAAGGTAGGGTCCTGGAGTCTGCT
Organism: Elophila nymphaeata; assembly: GCA_955850985.1. Lineage (NCBI taxonomy): Eukaryota > Metazoa > Arthropoda > Insecta > Lepidoptera > Crambidae > Elophila > Elophila nymphaeata. The sequence goes on along the minus strand of CATPCV010000045.1, from coordinate 49,862 downwards.
CTGATCGTTAACGAGTGGAATTTGGGTATTACTATGTATAAATTATTAGTAAACGCGTTATGAGACAACCTTCTGCAGAGTATTTGTAGAACTCTTCGAGAGTCAGCCGCTACCGTTTGGTTAGTGTAGTGTACCTGGATCAGTGCGTTGTGTCTTGGCTCTGATAGATCAGCCACTAGTTAGCTCTCTCTATATATTGTAGTTCACCGGTCACTTTTCCAAATTGATCTCACAACTCCAAACTCTGGTTCTGCGCAGGTTTCTCTACCCGGCGACTATATTTGTAATGGAAATTTGGGTCTCTAAACCCGTACCGACGACCCTGAAGATGTGTCATAATAAAACAACATCAATAAATGTTACACTACTCATTATAAAACCCCAAGAGGGAGTTGGAACCACAACTTGTCCAAAAACTAATATAAAACAACGGCAAATCTTTGAGCAATTACGAAACCCGACCAACAGTACTTAGAATATGATATCTCGAGATGTGAATTATTCATAATTTAAACAAATAGATCATTCATTGCCTAAAATTTCGAACCTGACAAAATATAATTACCTTAGTAGGTAGTCAGGCAATTTTTACAAGATGAGGCAGTTTTTTACAACCGAATTTACTAATTTACTGTAACACAAAATCAAGGCAATCACAGAATTTACTTTTAACTTTCAGAATAATTGAAAAACGATAAGAGTTTTATAGTTACCTTTCGGGTGAATTATTAACTCCTTAACGGTTATTTATCCGTTCCAGGATATTATGTAAATACGGAATTATCTTCCTTCCAAATTAGAAAATAGTTCTCCTTCGTTAATATAATCCTCGCATATGTTAATATCACGAAGATTTTTAATGTTCCTCAAAAATAAATTCAGCCTTGAATTTGAAATTCGAAATGCGAATGAATAATCTGACAAGCAAAAACAAACGTCCCTGATTGGTCGGCCTACCTATGGTTTTTTTAACGTCTGAGGCAAAGGAAAGTGAGTCCATACATCCGAATGAACGAAAAATTCTTGTCAATACGAATTTCTGCGAATAACTACTTTGAATGAATTTTGAACAACTAATATGATCCCCGTAAGCCTAACGTCACCTAAATAACGACGAGACTATAGAAAACGCTCTAACGCGCCCCAATTCAAAAACAAAGTGTAAAAATTCCATAAAGACGACCATAATCTCTAATATCGAACTGAAACATGATACAACTTACCAAGACAAGAAACTTTCGTCTGAACTATTTCTTTTTTTTTTTTTTTTTTTTTTATAAGTCGCTGGGTATAGAATTTATCACTTTGCCTAAATGTCAAACTTAATGCGAAACGGAACGTAATGTCACTTGTCAGATGACGATGTTGACTTTGAAAAATTGATAAATAAACTATGCTACAGTTTAACGTTAAATTGCACCTGACCGATTTCGTCGGTTCAGTTAATGAGACCGGGCCAGATATGACCCAGCCAAATTGCGTTCTTTGTAGAATTGGCAAACCATCGCCTAACCGACACTGACCAATACAAAGAATATTGTAAAATAGCTCCGCGCCTAAAATCATGTCTACTTGGCCCGGGTCATAAAAGTGTTCGTCTGCTAATGTATACTTATTTGGTATTTTTATGCTCTGTATGTTAGTTATTTTTGGTAATTGACAGAGAGACGGAACAATGAAACATGATACATCCACTGAATGTACCATCCCTAGATTGTATTGATAAGTTACAAAAGTAGTTTATTTGACTCGAACTGTTATTGAATCCATGGACTTCCATGTCTATTGGATATTTTGGTAGATTTAGCTTGTCATGTGCTATTTGTGTTATGAAATTCGATTGTGAACCGTTATCTAGAAGTATTCTCATAGTTTGTAGTTGGTTATGTTTGTCGCGTATATTGACTAATGCTGTTGATAGTATTACAGATTTTTGGTTAAATGATTTTTGATTGGATTGCACTAGTGATGCAATAATAACTTGATTGGATATTTTATTTGGATTTGGTTGCGATTCTATTTATTTATTTATTTATTTATTTGAGATAGGTACACTGACAGATTATGGTCATTACATAAGCTCAGAAATATGGACTAAAAAATTATACAAGACAATAATCCAGATTGAGTGTACACAACATGAACATTAATTTAACTTAACTACTGGTAAACCTATATGTATATATCTAAACTAAAAATCAAAAAAAAACAAGTGCAAAAATAGAGTAAAAAAATATAGTTAAAAAAAATTTTGTTAAAAAAAAATATAGTTGTGGGTGCTTAGGGTTTGAGTATATCCGATACTGTTCTTTTGAACTTAGAAAAACTGTTATTAAATATGTCTATTTGCTTATAAACACGTTGCATTTCATTGTAAGTGCGACACATTCTCACAATAGGGTTGTAAAAGGACGTATTATTTTTGTATACCTTGTAACACCCCCCCTAACCCCTCATTCTTATATTATACTATATACTAACCTACTACGAAAACTATATAACGTAATATAACTACGTACTTAAATATATACCTGCCTATCTATATATAATAACGGTACCTATCAACCTACCTAAACCTTACAAAACCACTACCTAAAAGTTCTGGTTTATACCTAACTTAAACCTACTTAAAAGTTTACCCTAACATTCTTAATTTTAATTTTATTTCAAGTTAGTTTGGCCTCGTGATCATCTAGTGATTGTATAGAACCCTATATCATGCCGCAAGTAAACCGTAGCTCTTTTAGGAAATAAAGAATGATACAACTACACCTTAACATACCTATTTGAACGATTATAGATGCAATATATTAATATCTCTAGTTCCTAATCTCTCATTCAGACTAACGACTACTTTGTGTCATTAAATATTCGTAAATTCGTAATAATAACTATTGAAAGTATGGAAATAATTAATAAGGTGAGATATCCTCAAATTTAATTAATAGATCATAATTTACTCTATGATATTATAGTTATCATGTCTATTATGATATTGCTGGATTTAAAGCTATAACCTACAATTGTGTAAACATGGAAAAGACGTTTACAATGTTATTCTAAGGTTTAAAGCTATCTATTACCTACATTGTGGAAAATATGGCTAGGAATGAAGCCCCATGCCTTCGCTTCAATCAGTGAGAACCAACCATTCTGTAGTCTCTCCCCTCCATTTATGTTTTTACTTAGGTACATATTTTAATTGCAAGTAAATTACATATCCGAATGGAACTCATATCTGTTAAGCCATTCCATAATCTTAAACGTTGGATTGTTTTATCAATTCATATAATATGAATCCAATACTGTTACTTTTGCCAAGTAAATACAGCGATGATAATTTCGTGTTATACTCTTCGATGACAACATCCACCCTTTTTATCTTTGGGCCATTGCTGTAAGGCTGCCTTAGGCTCACCAGAGTAACACCGATGCTACATGCCATAAATATTAGCAAAACATGAGTACATAACTCCAATATACAGCACTGAATCATTCTGTACGGTTTACGTACAATATGCTTACGACGCAACCTACTTTGGTGCGCCCGACAATTAACATTATTTGTATTTTAATTAGTTAGTTATTTATGTGACTCATAACTGTAAACTTGTGTACTTATACAATAAACTATAAACTACTTTCAACTCAGTGTTTTAACTCTTAACTTAACTAAACAACTTGTGAACTGATTAACTACTTCATACAACTACATATCACTCTTCAAGACCCATACATCTCTTCGTGGTCCTTCGAGCTTTAACAGGTACCTACTTGTATTTATTGAATTTTGTGCGGTAGCGAATCGGTTTGTCTGGCCTCCCACAAGCGGGTCTCACCAGGCAAATTGAGACAGGCGCATATATCGTGCAAAACGAGCACATATAGGTACCTGTGATACACGCCCACGTTCTCCGTGGTCGTCAAGAACTATCACCTACAGGAAAACCATTTGGAATTGACCAAATACCATGATGTCGTCTGAAACTCAAGAACTGATCCTTCGTCAGAAAGACAGCTTCATGAAAATCAAGCAAATCTGCACCAACTTCAAGAAAGACAGTGCATCTAGAAAAACTTTAGAATACTTAGAAAAGAGATTAAGTGATTTGAAGTCGCAATGGCAGGAATTCCAGATGAATCATGAAATACTTCTGCAGTTAGAAGACAAGAAAATAGAATATTTTAATGACAATATTTACGACAGAACCAAAGCTTTATGCGAGGAAACTGAAAACGAGATTTTGAACTTGCAAAATGAAATTGTTATGTCATTTAAAACTCCCTCTACCTCCAAAGGCATTTCGGAGCCAAAAGAAACTACTACTTCTGGTATGATTAACAAACGCAACGAACTATTACGTCATCAGATGTGTAACTTTAAAATGCTTCGACGAGTGTTATCTAAATACGAGGGTGTTACCATAACTGAGAAATGGGAATTAGAAGATGCCTTGGGTGACATAAAATTAAAATGGCAACAGATTGAGAAAACCCATTTCGAACTGGATTATTTGTCACCTGAAACCGATTACTTCTACGAACACGAGTACACTGAACTAGAAAATTCATATGATAGTATGAAAAAACAACTCAACCAAAAAATATGGAACAACATCCATTATGAAAAAGCAACTCCAAGAATTGAAATTCCAGACTTTCATGGAAATTATACTCAGTGGCCTACATTCAAAGATCTTTTTGTAGAAAGCATCCACTCTAATCCCATGCTAGCGAAAACTCAGAAGATGCAGCATCTGAAATCCAAATTGAAAGGTGAAGCCGAAAAACTTGTGCAGCATCTAGCCGTCAGCGCAGAAAACTATGACGCGAGCTGGGAGATCTTGACTCATCGATATGACAACCACAGACTTTTGTTCACATCTTATATGAATACGATGCTCAACCAACCAACAATACAACATAATAACGCTCATTCTATTAAAAAGTTACATGACACTACTGTGGAGTGCTTGAACGGTCTGACTAACCTTGGATTAGACATATCAGCCTCGCACCCGATTTTTGCACATTTAATATCTAAGAAACTTGATAGTGAGGTCTACGCCGAGCTGGTGAAAGGACTCAAAGCACCAAGAGAGTTACCAAATTTAGAAGAGCTTTTGAATTTTTTGGAATCCAAATTCATAGCACTTGAGACATTTCAAAATGGTCACAATCATCAGTCATCAGCCACCCGTCAAATACCACATTTTCGAAAATTCGAAAGTCATAAGAAGCCGACCTTTTACAATAAATTTGAAAAAGCGCATAAAACCTACAATTTTACCTTCGCGCTACAAAGGTGCCCACTATGCAAAAACAATGGACACGTTTTAATGCAGTGTGACCAATTCTTAAACATGAGTAATGACGCTCGGCGTAGCGCTGTGGCAAAACTACAATTTTGCAAGAATTGCTTATACAGTCACAAAAATAGAGCATGTAACTCCGAAAAACGATGCAAATTATGCAATAAGGCTCATCACACGCTATTACACGAAAATAACTCTGAAAAATCAACATCTCAAACTAAACCACCAGCCGTCAATAGCATTACAGATGAAAATAGGGAGATCTTGCTGACTACTGTTCAAGTGCAGGTGAAAAACTTACATGGCAACTATGTCACATTGAGAGCACTCCTGGATCAGGGATCTCAGGTTAGCCTGATAACGGAGGATTCAGCACAATTACTTCAACTTCCGAGACAAAAAATGAGCGCTGTTGTTTCTGGAATTGGGAGCATCAGCGGAAACAGCAAAGGCTTATTACAGTTAGAATGCAAGTCAATAAATTCTAACTACACTTTTAAAACTGAAACTTTGATAATGAATAAGTTGACTAAGAAACTTCCAACAACCTCTTTTTCCGTGGATAACTGGGACTATCTCGACAACGTTAAACTTGCCGATCCAGAGTTCAATATCTCGGGACCGGTAAACATGCTTCTTGGAGCGGATGTATACTCAGAACTGATCATGGATGGAGTCATGAAGAGTGAAAAGAATCTGCCTATAGCTCAACAAACCAAATTAGGATGGATTCTCTGCGGGAATGTCCAGACTTTTAACTGTTTTATCACCATGAATGAACTTGAAAATTTCACACATTTTTGGGAAACTGAAGACATTATCAAAAACAACAGCTGCGCAGAACTGAGTGAAGACGAATACTGTGAAAAATTCTACACAACCACCACTGAAAGACAAAACGACGGAAAATATATTGTGAAAATGCCAATGAAACCTGATTATGAAAAATGCTTAGGAGATTCGAAGCTACAAGCTATGTCGCAATTTTTTCAACTGGAAAGAAAAATGCAAAGGCATAAACATTTCGCAACGCAGTACAAACTATTTATGAAAGAATATGTGGATATGGGACATATGAAGCCAGTTACTATCTCATCTGAAAATCAACCAAATGCGTATCTCCCTCATCATGGCGTGCTAAGAAACGATTCTACAACCACTAAGTTGCGTGTAGTCTTTAACGGATCTCAGAAAACTAAAAGTAACTACAGCTTAAACGATCTCATGTATACTGGCCCCAACTTACAAAAGGATATACTGTCATTAGTATCACAATGGAGACTCCACCAATACGCTTTTACGGCTGATGTGGAAAAAATGTACCGAAACATCTTACTCCATGAAGACCAACAGTGTCTTCAAAAGATCATATGGCGTGACTCTCAAAACGAGCCGTTGCGTGAAATGCAACTTTGCACCGTAACGTACGGAACCAAGGCCGCACCGTACCTCGCTATGCGGACTTTACAAAAACTCGCACAAGATGATGGGCATAAGTACCCGGAGGCTGCAAAAGTTCTTATATCTAACTGTTACACTGAGAATCAGCAAAAATCTTAGTCAATGATCTTATAGCTCTAGCGAAAGGAGGGGGATTCAACTTGAGAAAATGGACATGCAATGAGCCTCTTATCTTACAAAATCTCGCAGAAGAACAAAAATCAAAGAGAACCACTGTGAACTTCATACAAGACAATTTGGAAAAAATCAAAACTCTGGGATTACATTGGAACCCACAAGAAGACTATTTCTATTTCGAATTCAAACAACCACCCTCTCAAAAACATACAAAACGCACGTTGTTATCTGAGATAAGCTGCCTTTACGATCCCCTTGGATGGCTGTCACCGATTATAATTAAAACTAAATTAGTATTTCAAAAGCTATGGCTTGAAAATTATGCATGGGATGAAACTGTACCTGAAAAAATCTATAATGAGTGGGAAAAGATTAGAAAAGACCTTGAAAACATTCAATCACTAAAGCTAAACCGATGGTTGTGGACTAGTGGGGATGAAATAGAACTTCACGGATTCTGCGATGCTAGCGAAAAAGCTTATGCAGCAGTGGTATACTGTCGAGTACAATATCAGAACGACGTAAAAATAACATTAATCGCCGCTAAGACTAAGGTGGCGCCTATAAAAACCAAGGTAACTTTACCCCAATTAGAACTGTGTGGAGCTCTATTATTGGCTAAACTTTTAGAGAAGCTCAGTAATACTTTCAAGGACAAACGCATAACTTATCACTGTTGGACGGACTCAAAAGTGGTCTTAGCATGGCTACAGCGTGACGTCAATAAATCGGAAAGATATATCGCTAATCGCGTGAGGCAAATACGTGATATTATTCCCGTTACCCAATGGAATCACGTAAAAAGCGAAGAAAACTCAGCTGACTGTGCCACCAGAGGCCTCCTGCCGTCGAAGCTTCTAACATTCAAGTTGTGGTGGGAAGGACCCTTATGGCTGAAAACATATGAATCACGCCTTCAAACTTCAGATAAACAAAAAACATTTTTCACAGAAATTGGAATTATTAGAAATTGTTGTCTGGCAAGAAATAACAAACAAGTCGATAACACATTATTATGCGCGCTTATTACGAAATACTGTAGTTTGACCCGCGTAATACGAATCGTCAGCTGGATATTTCGATTCATTGCGGCGACGCAAAACAAAATATCCAATTGCAGTAGTTACTTAACAAAAACAGAAACATCCGCAGCTACGGAATTGATCGTGAAACACGTTCAAAGCCAACATTATCAACAGGAGATAAACATAATTAAGAAAGCTGACACTATCAAAAAGGGTCCTCTCTCAAAATTGAGTCCCTTACTGGACAAAACTGGATTATTGAGAGTTGGAGGACGCCTGCAGAACTCTACACTTCGTTACGAAGCAAAACATCCAGCTATTTTGCCGCCCAGCAAGCTGACTGAATTAATAATAGATTATTATCACAAGCTAACATTACATGGTGGACCTCGTCTTACGCTGGCAGTAATCAGAGAAAAATATTGGATCGTGGGTGGCAACAGGACTGTCAAAAAACAACTTCGACTTTGTGTTTGGTGTGCTCGATTCAAACCGCTCCAAAATCAGCAAATTATGGGTGAATTACCAAAAGCTAGAATAACACCCTCAAGGCCATTTACTAATACCGGTGTAGATTACACTGGACACGTTGAACTGAAAATTAATAAAGGAAAGGGCGTTCGAACTTGTAAGGGCTACATAGCCATATTTATTTGCATGGCCACAAAGGCAGTGCACTTGGAGTTGGTTTCGGACCTAAGCACTGAAGCTTTTTTAGCATCTTTAAAACGCATGTGCTCTAGGCGTGGCCGACCTAAGAACATCTACTCCGACAATGGTACAAACTTTGTGGGTGCTGCCAAAGTACTGAAACAAGATTTTAAATACTATAAGACTTTTTCATCTCCAGCATTTTATGACAGTGTCAATGAACTAGAAATCGAATGGCACTTTAACGCCCCACTATGGCCGACCGCGGGTGGATTATGGGAGGCTGCCGTAAAATCAATGAAGTACCATCTACGGCGAGTCATCGGAGAGCAGAAGTTGACTTACGAACAGTTTTCAACTTTACTTACTCAAGTTGAAGCGTGCATGAACTCACGACCGCTGTGCGCTTTAACCGAAGATATTGAAGATCTCGATTATCTGACGCCTGGTCATTTCCTAACGGGTGGACCAATTCTGTCTATACCTTACGGCAGTGAGGTTCATGATGAAAAGTTAGGCCTGCGAAACCGCTGGAAACTGGTCGATCAAATGAATTTACATTTGTGGAAACGGTGGTCGCAAGAATATTTGCAACAACTTCAAATACGCACCAAGTGGCAAACACCATCTAAAAACCTTGAAATTGGAGATGTATTGCTGCTGAAAGAAAACAACTTACCTCCTGGAAAATGGGCGCTCGGACGAGTCACCGAACTGCACCCAGGTGCCGATGGCTATGTTCGAGTCGTTACCTTAAAAACAAAAAACGGCATACTGAAGCGTCCTATTACAAAACTTGCTAAATTGCCTATTGAGAAGAAAACTGCCCCTGTGTACGATGTCTCAAATCAACCTGAATCAAAACAACAAACAAACTTGTTGAAAACTGGCACTAAGATTAATAAAGGTTGCTTCACTGTATTGATGACGCTACTATTTCTCTTCGTCGGGACTGCAACACCAACTCAGCTACCTCAACCAAGCTACAAAATAGATACAATTGAAAATCAACCGATATACTTCGATGACATTGGAAAGATACAACTGATACATGATGACTGGGCACTTCTAATTTACTACAACTTAACATCTTACTGGAATGCAATGAATCGTATACAAATAAGCATCGATCACATACAAGAACTTTGCAACGCTGTGAAAAGTGCGCCCTGTGACGCTATAGCAACTCAGCTGCGGCACGAACTTGGCTATGTTGTAGAACGCAACAACTTATTACTTTCCAATCCGATGATGAGACGCAAACGAGGATATTTCGATGGAGTCGGAAATTTAGCAAGATCATTATTTGGTGTTCTAGATGAGAACTTCGCCATAAAATACGAACAGGATATCGCTAATTTGAAGAAAAACGACAATTATCTAAAAAATTTAATAGAGAACCAGACTGTAATTATCGAAGCTGAAAATAATATAGTCAAGAGAAATGAAAAAGTCATCAACCAGCAATTTGAAGTCTTGCACAATTACATGAACGAAACAAGATACGACATACAACAAATTGAAACCAGAGTCGGAAAGCTATTCGCTATGAATGACGTCAATGCGATGTCTCTCGCTGGGAGTCTGATACTGTCAAACTTACACAGAACTCAAGAAATGTTATTAAGCGCGTTAGTCGACGTTTATAATGGACATCTAGATATGCATTTATTTTCGGCCGAACAACTGATCCAGCAACTTCACGTCATATCGGGAAAACTTCCGAACGGGCTCTCATTGCCTATCACAGATATTCAGCAGGACATAACGGACTTATACAAAATTTTACACGTGAAAGCCAGAGTAACAAAAAATTACTTTTTGTTTGAACTGCATATACCACTCGTCAGCGATGAAAAATACACCGGCTATCGAGTCATTCCCATACCATTTCAAAAGGAAGGACGTTGGCATGTGATAGAGACTTCTACTTCATACATTGCCATAAACTTCGCTAAGAATTCGTATCTAAATCTTCAAGAACATGAATTGCAATTATGCACACCGTATAACAAAGATAGTTATATATGCAGTCTACAACAACCTATTTATAAACTACACAATAAAGACGCATCATGTGAAATAAAAGTGTTCAATCAGCAAAGGTCATTGTCTTGCACTATTAATGAAATCACGTGCAGTGATAAATGGGTCAAACTACATAAGACTAACATATGGTTATTCACGTGCTGCGAAAAACACCTGTTACGAATTATATGCAGAGATCAAGTTACGTCAACGGCGATAACGGGAACGGGACTTATCGCATTACAAGAAGGATGCGCTATACAGAAAGAAGATGCCACAATTTATTCCTTCAATCACTTTGGGAGCGATTTTAATTTGAAAACGAATGAAGAAATTCCTACATTTGACTCATCAATTAATAAAATGATGAATATTACATGGCACAGTACACAGCTTAACATTGATTTTAAAAGATTGAACAATACTGAATTGTTTTCTAAGATTCAACAGAGCTTGATTGACCTAAAACTGAAAGAACGGGAGTCGCTGCCCTCAGAATCAGATTCTATATCACTCCACAACGTTTTCCATTATTCGTTCTCCTGTGTCGTCGTGGGAGGAGCCGCTGTTGGCATCCTATATTTTGTGGTTCAGAGAAGAAAATTGAAACGTGCTAATGCAGGCGAGTCTATTGAACAAGAGGTCACCACAAATCGGCAACCAGCTATAGAGCTGCAGGACATGTACTCCGTGCCAGACCAGCATCCCGAGAGATCTAATAAAACTTTTGATTTTAATTAAGATTATATTAATTTTATATTTTTCTTATAACTGTGTTTTATATCTTAAACTTTTACATTATTCTTTATACATTTCAGTAGATAATAGTAATGTCATTTATTCCCTTTTTTATTTTCCCTCGGGAGCATGTACGGTTTACGTACAATATGCTTACGACGCAACCTACTTTGGTGCGCCCGACAATTAACATTATTTGTATTTTAATTAGTTAGTTATTTATGTGACTCATAACTGTAAACTTGTGTACTTATACAATAAACTATAAACTACTTTCAACTCAGTGTTTTAACTCTTAACTTAACTAAACAACTTGTGAACTGATTAACTACTTCATACAACTACATATCACTCTTCAAGACCCATACACATTCCATATGATTGAATCTTCTTCATAATTATATTAATAATTGGATAGCATTCCACAGGTTGTATTGTAGTCAAAATATACTTCTTCTTAAGTATAATTTTGTAGATTATATTGTCCTGTTGTTATTTTTACTTAGGACATCGGAGAATAGTAATTGGCTTATTAGATATTAATTCCAATCAGGTAGTATAAGTTACGAGTAAATCTTACTTTTAGAATGTGGTGTACTACGTTATTAAATATTATATTTTACTTTAAAATGACTCTACTGGAGCTTCGTAAACCTACTCGCTGAGAAGAAGTCTCCAAGAAACTCAGCTGTTTTAAGTTCCGATTTAAGACGCAAATTAGTCCTACCTCCCTAACTCCGCCTACTAGCAACTATGAATGAGCCTACCCCTACTTCCTTAGTCCTAGACCCAATCCTACTCCCTGACTCACTCACTTCTTCCTATAACCCTATACATGCCTACTTTAAAGTCCTAATCTAAACACTAAAGAGGAATACAAAACTAAAGGTTTTCACCTTACATTTAGTATTAAACGTGTGGGGAGGTGTAATTTCTGTATCAGAATCCTTTCGGATCTGAAGTGCAGACAGAAATTCTAAACTATGCTAACTAATGTGTGAGATGGCGTCTTGTGTACCTAACCTAAGCCATGTGTGCTGTACATCACCAACGCGACCGAAGTCTATAGATCGTGGTTCTGTACGTGTGGGGAAATAATTGTGTAAATATATAAATATAGGGACTAGTTCGGAGAAACTCGAAAGAGAGGTAAACAGGCGCGAAATCTCGCATGGATCCACTTCGACGGGCCCCCTGCCACCAAACTCCGAATATAAACCAAACTAGGAGTGAGGCAACGTTATGTTGATAAAGAACGTTGTTCGGGCATCCTCAAGCCCAAAAGGTTAAAAGTAATGACTAGTAAACACCATTAAGTATCCACTATCCATTACCCCACATCACATCGATGTGAACAACCTCCCTTTGCCTTCTTCATAGCGAGCTTTTGAATTTAAACTAAAATATTAAATTATCACCATATTAATTATGAAAACCCCACAAAAATAAACCAATTATTTAAACTTTAACTTGCAGAATATCTATTATTTGACTCGACTATTAAAATAAATTACCAAATGCTTTATAACTTTAACACAAAACAAAACCCACATTAAAACTGAAATCTTACGACACGAAAACAAATATCACTAGAGCTTGCTATTCAGAGTGGCGAATGTTCCAAAAATGGCCGCCAAAGCAGCGTTCCCTGCTTTTTATACCGATGCTACCCCCACGCAAGCCTGATAAAAGAACCGCTGTACGATTTGCGTCGCTTGGCCACGCGTTCAGAAATCGGTGCCTAATCTATAGTCCAGCTTTCGGGGCCTAATTTATAGTCATTACCCCGTTACTTGGATATTGTTAATATTTATAAATTTTTCTTCAATTTAAAATAATTGTATAATTATTATTAGTATACTTTTAGTTTAATATTTATTCTTTTAATTTTATTATGCATAAACTGACAGATAGATAAATAGATATAATATCTATTGTACGCATCGTCGCAAATCAAATAAAAGAACATGTTTAAAGACTATTGTACAATGGGCCACCCCATCGCTAAGAGCGATCTCTTCCTTCCTTAAATGAATTTATAATATATTTTATTATACTCTATTAGTAACGAATGCTTGGGAACTCAAAGCGTTCCGTTACATCCTCTCCCCAGAATTTTATTTTGAAGGAATTTATTACTTTAAAATCAAATTCTCAAAATGATAAAAATATAGTACTATTCTATCTAAATTCCACAAACAGTTTATCGGATGTGTTCATATTTTTTTTTTTCAATTGTGTGGTGTGTTTTTAAACCAACCATTAAAGTACTACACAAGAGTCAAGGTTTATGAACAGTTAATGAAACCTCTCATGGACAAATATTACCTTCCGCAAGGGCAATTGACCAATGTGGTGAGATCCTGGTTGTGAGGCAGGACAACCCTAGTGGTAATAAGTAACTCGGCCAGCCAGAACGTCTTTTTCTGCGACAATTCAAGTGCATGGATCTGCTACCTATCTCTCCCAAAGATCACTTGTTCCTTATCGCTAAGAAAACCAATAACTGTCCAACTGAGAATATCTATCCACTCATACTCCTCTCCCCGAGCTATAATCATCTAATGTTGGAGCGTGTTAATAATTCGCTTCACATGTATACCAAGGCTACAGAGATGCGGTGTGAATATTCTTTTATTTTATACTACGGTGATTAAGATTATGTAAAGTACATAGTTTAAAATTATAGTAGAATACTTCAATTCCAGAACAGAAATAAAACACAAACCTAAGTATTTACTTTTAACTTCTAAAAATCCCTGTTTCCTAGTTATGCGAAACGAATTATAGTGTGGGTTCATTTAGTCTTTGCTGCCGGTAGAGTATTGAGTTGTCTGTAAATAGCAACTTTGCCTTGTTCTATAGTAGATTATGTGTATACATATCTACCAGAACACTAACCTAACAATATATTCACAGTAACTCAATTGTGTAGTGTGCTGTATCCGAAAAAACTATTTAATAGAATTTGTTCCACATTTTCAGTTCTGTGCCGCTGTTAAAGCCCTTTTATTTCTCAAAACCTTAACATACTTCCTTTCAATTCAATCATTGGTACCGACATTGAATCATTCCTCATACACATACTTTTGACTATTTAACAATCATTCGATACATTCGTGCTTCCTCAATCTTTTTTCCAGCACCTCTAACAACTTTCCAGATCTTTCTAAAATATGAAACTGTTAAAACTCGAATAGCATTATATTTCCCAAAATCTACAATGTTTTTCAACAAAATTTAAATTTCAAATCTCACTTTTTTTAATTAAATGTTTCTTGCTACTACTTAAATTATTTTTGTAATTTTGTAATGAAAATCTTACTATTATTATTTTCTCTTTTACCTAGTAACAATTTTTTTTCGGTTCTGATTTATATTTTAATATGCAAAAAAAAAACCTTTTTTTTTTCATGCGTTTAGTATTTCCTAAGAAAAGGCCGCCAACACTCCCCTCCATCTATTTCTATGACTCATCCTTTGAATGTTACTAAGTCTTTGACAACTCTGGAATTGAAATAATATTCTAATCTGCTAAACCGATATGATCATAATTTCAAAAGATGAATGATTTATATAGAAATAGATGAGCCTTTCCCTTGCCCAACTGACTCGATATAAAACTAAATATTCTTTATTAAACTCTTAAATTTATGAAGACAGAAATTACTCCATTAACCTATACTAATACTATAAAGTTTAAGAGTTTATTTGATTTTTATTTGTTTGGTTGAACGCTTCAATCTCAGGGACTATTGGAAATTGAAAATTCGATTCAAATTAGACATTCTCCTTGTGTTGGACAGTCCGTTCATCGACGAAGACTTTAGGCTACTTTTTTTTTGACACTAGTGCTAGCAAATCCGTTGGCGACCACTGGTAAAATTGCAAACAGATATGTTAAACAAAACAAATAATCTCAAACAAACTCATTCCTAATTAAATTCACACAATATAAATAACAAAAGGAAAAAAAAAAACATTATTTAAACTTAAAATATAGAAAACGAAATAAAGTTTCGAACCAACCTCAGTCATAGATAATACCTTGATAGATGTATTGCATTAAATTTCCCTTTGATCGTGTTTGTTTTTGAATCTACCAAAATATAAACATTCTTATAAGGAACAGCTGCTACAACACAGGGTCCCTCATATAACGCCTTAAACTTCTTTGTGACTTTCTCGGCAGCCTCTGATTTATTTAATAGTCTAATTTTGACTAAATCACCAATTTGGAATTGTATTAATCGATTTTTAAGATCAAATTGTATTTTCCTCTTATTACTAGCCTTTAGTAAATTTTCCCTAACCCTTTCTCGTTATTATAAAGATTTTCTAATTTTGGTAGGATAGTTACCCAAGTTCTATGATTAGTTCTACAATAAGTTCTAAACAGTCGACCTAATTCCCTATTTACGCGTTCTGTTTAAAATAAGTTGTTTTTATGGGTTTCCTAATACCTGTGCCATTTATCTCTACCAATTGTCCTGGTTTCCAATTCATGTTATACATTATATTCAAACTTATCGTATCCCCTATGACCGAAGCTGGTCCGAGGATACTAAATCCAGCTTCCGTTAGTTTAAATCTATTAAAATGTCTCCCCTTCAATCTTTTATTTATCTACTATTTCATTTACACCTTTCTTTGCATTTACTGACGTTGAAGTCACATTAGGCTTCCTCCAGCGTTGATACTCTTGCTGATAATGTTTCCCTTTTTCCTCAAAAATTTTCTTTGAAATCCCTTTGTTTAAATTATACTCATGGGTCTCTTGCTTGTTTATGTTATCCATGCTTCTAAGAAACTCTGCTGCTTCTAAAATACTGTCTTTCTTTGCAGTGATCCAAACTTGTTGTATATGTCTTGGATAGTGTCTAATTAAGTCTTCTATCAACTGTTTTTCTGGTACTTGATAGGCCAACTTTTGAGCTTTACCTACTATTTGAAGGAAATAATTAAGCATCGAAGGTTGCTTTTGACGGTCCCAACATCCTTGAGTAATTTTACGACGGAGTTTACTCTGTTCGTTTTCTCCCCAATATGTAGCATAAAAATCCCTTTTGAAATCTTCTATAGTTGCCCATCTATTTTTGTAAATTCTCGCCCAATCTCTTACATCACCTTGCAAACAATCGTAAATTATATCCAGTTCCTGTCCTTCTTTCGCCGTTCTGCCCAAATAACACTCTAAATCCTCAATAAAAGATACTGGATGAACTTCTCCTTTGCCGTTGAACTTAGGTTTCTCCAAACTAATATTTTTAATATTGTATATAACATTTTTATATTCTTCAGTATTTAGGTCTTCTCTAATAATGCTCCCATTTTCGTTCAACCTAACATCACCCTTATCCATACTCGAAACAGATGAAGTTCCTGGGTTTTTTAAGCTGTCCAATACATTTTCATTTCCGTTATTCGTCCCGGTTTTTAAGGTATTTATTTCTTTAGTTAACCCATCAATTTTCAAAGTTAAGGATCCTATTGTCCGTCTCATTGTCTTGATCAATAATTCTGTTTGAACTCCTACTTTCCCTCGAGTAGTTTTACGCCTTTTCAAAGTTGGCCTATCAATTCCTACTTCTTCTCTATTAGAAGTTGCATTTTCATCTTCCCTAATAAATCTAGTACCGCGTTCTTCCTGAGCAGATCTGGTGGCCATCCTGCGTTTCCTTCCTGACCTGTTCTCTTCCATAATCTTTTTTTTTCCTTTCCTTATTTTCAGATAATAAAATATTAAGATCAATTTAGTGTCCTAGCTTCAAAAAAAGAGGATATTAAAACTGCACAAAAAAAAAACAGAAACTTCAACCTAAGCAAACGGAATTTGCTTAAGTAAAAGTTCATTGACGCTTAATGAATATTTCTCTAATCTTATTTTCCTTTTGACAAAAAAAATCAACTTTGTTATCCTTCCTTCTTGAATTTCGGAACCCTTTCCCTCTCCCCTATATCTACAACTCTTACACTTATTATTAAAACACAAATTACAAATCAAATTTAAAATAGAATTTTATGAATAAAACTTATAATTGAAAATTCTTTGTTATGAAATGATTCATAAGCATCCTACTTCCCTATACTCCCACAATTACATCACTATAGTTTTTTATTGTTATTTTTACTCTCCTCCATCTCTACAACTTTTAAAACTGCCTATATCTATCTAATTTCTTACATTTCCTAGTAGTACTAACAAAAAAAAGCAAATTCCATATTTTTATTTTAAGTATTTTTTTTTTTATTTTTTATTTATTTATAGGTGGCAAATAAGCCTCGGCTCTCCTGGTTTCAGGTGATTACCATTGCCTACCGACACTAACAACATCAGGGAATCAGTAAATCACCTAACATTGTCAGTGCATTGTCATCCTGGGGACCAAGATGATATGTCCTCCATGCCCAGTAATAACACTGGCTACCTTTCCCTTCGATCCGAAACACAGCGAACTGTTTCACGGCAGAAATAAGAAAGGCGGTGGTACCTACCCAGACGACCCTACATACGAGTCTACCACCTAGTAAAGAGTCATATTCAAAAGTTGTACTTCAAGAAACGGTTAGTAAATGCTATTGTCACGAAAAGTCATAAAATGGTGAATGTAAGGCTGTTTACTCAACAGATCCATAACGTATTAGGTTTATGTTTACATACTTAATTAATAAACCTTAATTTTTCATTCTTGTAGATAGATTACATGAACAAAGATCTAGCGTTAATCATTATTTTTATTAAAGAATATTAAAGAATATATATTATATTAAAGGATTTTACACGATGCGCACGCAATACCTAAACTTAACTTCGAACTAATTTAAATCATACCTAACACTTACTTAAATATTATCTATCTATTTAACTGCGTTAAGAAATGGTGGAATATTTATCACCCTGCACTTCTCCTAACACAAAACCAACATTTTTATCAGGAAAATAAAATGGCAATAAACTTCTAGGTAGTCTATGAACTGCGACACTTGATAATTATTAAATGTACTATTAATTTACTAGTTAATACTAAAAGAAACTGCGTTAGTAATAAATGTCAATAAATGGTATGTGTACCATTATTAAGACAATAAGTTTCCAAGGTTTTTTCTTATTACTTTTCAATTGCAATTGTAATACCATACATTGATACATAGTGTGGACACTATATATTAGAGTGACCACCTTACAATAAGAAAATAAAACCAAGAATCAATAAAAATACCTATATGTTAAATTGTGCGTGTAGGAAGACACTTAAAAATGTATGGAACGGATTGTGTAATGATCATAAAATAGTAATTATTTCTCTTAATTTTTTTATTAGGAACCGATGTTATCGAATAATTAATCTAAACATTAGATATATAGTAAGCAAATCTAATATAACAAAAAAAATCAAATAACAAAAGCAATAGGGTGTTTGGATGGTTTATTTCCTTGAAACAGCACATTTATAGACAATGTACTTTTTTTTAATATGACTCTAATAAGAAAGGCGGTAGTACCTACTCAAAGTAAAGTTAAACTGCTTTCCGCACTCTCCCCAAAGCTTTAAATCAAACTATATGTTGAATTAAAACAATGTATAATGTTTAGACGAGACGAAAACTCTTAGCATTTCATTGATCGACCTCGGGTGCACCGTCCAACAAGATCTTCTAATAAGACCTAATAAGACCTCCTAATATTACCTTCTAATAAGATCTTCTAATAAGACCTTCTAATAAGACCTTCTAATAAGACCTTCTAATAAGACCTTCCAATAGGATGTAGAAACGGAAATCTAAAATTACTTTCGAATAATATAAATACTTTAGTAATTTACCCTGAACATGTAATATTTTATTAATTTGTCATAACTAAACTAACGTGCTCCTAAAAGTCTTAAAAGTTCATCTAGTTTTAGTTGTGCTTATAAGGTTTTAGACTGACAAATCTAATTATTCTAAAATTTAGATACTTTAAAATTTTAAACTTATTAATTAAAACGTCTTTTAACAAACAAGCCAACCAATTTTACCATTAACCAGTTTATAGGTCACCCTATCTCGCTTGATTTTATTACTATAGGACTTTAATTTTATAACAATAAATTATTTATCTCGATTTATTTTCCCTAATATTTTATCTTATGCTTTCATACCTTATTCCACGAATAATTACAGTACCTAATATTTTATAAATTAACTACTTCTAAAATTAAAATCACATCTAAAATACTAAAATATCCTCAGGCTGTGTTACACCCAATTCCTGTCATCGTCATCATCATCATCATCACAGCTACCATCACACAGCTTTCATTAATTATTTTGCCTACTTCTAACGTATGGATTATAACAGGTCCGAAATTATTTTAAATTTTGATCTAAAATTATTGCTGATGCCAAAATTAATCCAATTAATTAAATTGAACTAAGTAGTTAACTAACTGTGAACTTATTTGTGGACTGAATACGTAATGCAACAAACAAAACATTTTTACAAATCGTGAACAGTAACTAAGTGTCTCAAATGCCATCTAAAAATAGCTAACTTACAAGATTAACTCACTTGAGTTTCTTGTAATCGGTCGCAGCTCATTCACATCAAATCAACTAGGGCCTTTTATAATTACTGACAACATAAATCTTTCTAAAAGTGGGCTATTTCACCGAAACTTATCGATACTTAAACGTTAAGCATGGCGTCAACCAACGTCAAGTAGATTCTCGAAATGAGGTCTCATGCGTAAAAAAGAACACGATAAAGTTACGTCTCACCCACTTATCAGGGTAGTAATTAATTTTTGAAAGTGGCTGTTTCGAAACATTACGGAAAAAATAATGTTTTGTTTCCGCCTCATTTTTTCCCAAACACGTGTGCACAAGTTAAGATTTTTGAGAAGAGCAGAATTTTATTGCCGAACCCGTCTGTTTTGTTTTCGCCTCATTTGTCCTAAACACGTGTTTACAGTTTAAGATTTTCGAAAAGATCAGAATTTATTGCCGAATACGTGTAACAAAAGACAAGCTTTTTGTTTTTAATATACAAAGAAATAAAATTGAATGGAAGAAGTTACGCATTTGCGTTTATGACCATGCAGGAGGTAATCGCCGGACATGCTGAACCGATTTTAATTTTTTTTTTTACAACAACGCTCTATCTTTAACAAATGTTGTTTTAAAGCTTTAGCCCTACAATAACCAATTTAGCCTAACACATGTATCATTCTTTATTTCCCATCATTTCACGGACAGCAAATTGTGTCTATTTTAAAACAAAATAGACACTACGTAAATTACCTAGACCTTAATAGATAATTATTTATAGTTTACAACCTACATTTTATTTTAACTTTTGATAAACTAACCTAATTACAGTCAACTTTATAACTTCATCACTACTACCATCAGTAAAACTAACTTGTTGTGTAGCAATTATTCTCAATAGATCCTACATCTAATAAACAGTTATTAAATAATCCAGACAACATTATAACTTCAAAACTGCTACTATCAGTAAAACTAACTTGTTGTCTAGTAACCTATTGTTCTCAATAGATCCTACAACTACTAAACAGTTATTAAATAATCCAGACAACATTAGAAGTTCAGAATTGCTACTATTAGTAAAACTAACTTGTTGTCTAGTAACCTATCATTATTTGATTATTAAAACTGAAATACACGTAATTTATAATATAATGCCTATATACTGTATTTACTCATTTATGATTTTATAATTATACTTATTATAGTATTTATTTATTATATATTTTTTTGTACATAATATATCGTTCATTAGTACATTTGTTAATGTTGCATTACTATGTTATCGCTATTTTCTCTCAATATTATTGTATCAAATCCTATCCATCCAAAGACTGCTCAGTAGAGATCGCTCCCCGCAACAAGGCCTGTTATGACTATTACAATTCCGGTATGCAATCCCACTCTGTGTTAATGTGTAACAAAGCTCTATTCTATATTCGGGTCGATAAATAATAAGTATGGGTTTCCGACGGTGATTATAAAAACAATACTCGTTGTACCTTTGTCAAGTAGTCAAGAACAACGAGCCGCATTCTTTGGCGTCCCGGATAGGTAACCTGAGTGCTCGCAAGTATAAACATCAGGGATCGTGGGACCGGGATCCAACTACTTGGAACATAAACAAAGCTGAACATTGAACAAAGCCTATTAGCGCTTATCGCATCAAGAAAATTACGGACGCACGGTTTCAATTGGCGACCGTAAACATGGCTGTATGAACCAAGTCCCTTTGTATTGCCATATTAATGTGAAATTAAAAATGCTATTTGTCTTTGACATTATGCTCTGTAATCTGCGCCTGCATTTTTTGAGATAGAACATAGGGCCATAGATAGTATATATAATATAGCGTCTTTGTTTGTCTTATATATTTTCCGTTTTTACAAGTGAATATTTTACTTCTATTCCTAATAAAAATTTTGTGCAATTGTTAACAATATGATTATTATAAGTTTATGTTTTCTTTCAGTGGCCTCTAGCTACCAATGCTAGCTAGTTTGTATGATAATTTACATTACCTACTTCTAACAGTTTAATAGAACAATAGAAAAAACATTCAGTGCTACGTTATGGTTTCGATTGAAAGATAATGATAACAGATGTAACATGCTAATTTGAGAAAATCTACCAGTGACTTAATGAAATTATCTAATTGACTTGAACTATATAAAATTAACTACATTTTTAGATATCCTGGTCACTACGGCTCCAAATTGTAACACCCCCCCTAACCCCTTCTTATTATATAAACCTAACCTACTACGAAAACTATATAACGTAATATAACTACGTACTTAAATATATACCTGCCTATCTATATATAATAACGGTACCTATCAACCTACCTAAACCTTACAAAACCACTACCTAAAAGTTCTGGTTTATACCTAACTTAAACCTACTTAAAAGTTTACCCTAACATTCTTAATTTTAATTTTATTTCAAGTTAGTTTGGCCTCGTGATCATCTAGTGATTGTATAGAACCCTATATCATGCCGCAAGTAAACCGTAGCTCTTTTAGGAAATAAAGAATGATACAACTACACCTTAACATACCTATTTGAACGATTATAGATGCAATATATTAATATCTCTAGTTCCTAATCTCTCATTCAGACTAACGACTACTTTGTGTCATTAAATATTCGTAAATTCGTAATAATAACTATTGAAAGTATGGAAATAATTAATAAGGTGAGATATCCTCAAATTTAATTAATAGATCATAATTTACTCTATGATATTATAGTTATCATGTCTATTATGATATTGCTGGATTTAAAGCTATAACCTACAATTGTGTAAACATGGAAAAGACGTTTACAATGTTATTCTAAGGTTTAAAGCTATCTATTACCTACATTGTGGAAAATATGGCTAGGAATGAAGCCCCATGCCTTCGCTTCAATCAGTGAGAACCAACCATTCTGTAGTCTCTCCCCTCCATTTATGTTTTTACTTAGGTACATATTTTAATTGCAAGTAAATTACATATCCGAATGGAACTCATATCTGTTAAGCCATTCCATAATCTTAAACGTTGGATTGTTTTATCAATTCATATAATATGAATCCAATACTGTTACTTTTGCCAAGTAAATACAGCGATGATAATTTCGTGTTATACTCTTCGATGACAACATCCACCCTTTTTATCTTTGGGCCATTGCTGTAAGGCTGCCTTAGGCTCACCAGAGTAACACCGATGCTACATGCCATAAATATTAGCAAAACATGAGTACATAACTCCAATATACAGCACTGAATCATTCCATATGATTGAATCTTCTTCATAATTATATTAATAATTGGATAGCATTCCACAGGTTGTATTGTAGTCAAAATATACTTCTTCTTAAGTATAATTTTGTAGATTATATTGTCCTGTTGTTATTTTTACTTAGGACATCGGAGAATAGTAATTGGCTTATTAGATATTAATTCCAATCAGGTAGTATAAGTTACGAGTAAATCTTACTTTTAGAATGTGGTGTACTACGTTATTAAATATTATATTTTACTTTAAAATGACTCTACTGGAGCTTCGTAAACCTACTCGCTGAGAAGAAGTCTCCAAGAAACTCAGCTGTTTTAAGTTCCGATTTAAGACGCAAATTAGTCCTACCTCCCTAACTCCGCCTACTAGCAACTATGAATGAGCCTACCCCTACTTCCTTAGTCCTAGACCCAATCCTACTCCCTGACTCACTCACTTCTTCCTATAACCCTATACATGCCTACTTTAAAGTCCTAATCTAAACACTAAAGAGGAATACAAAACTAAAGGTTTTCACCTTACATTTAGTATTAAACGTGTGGGGAGGTGTAATTTCTGTATCAGAATCCTTTCGGATCTGAAGTGCAGACAGAAATTCTAAACTATGCTAACTAATGTGTGAGATGGCGTCTTGTGTACCTAACCTAAGCCATGTGTGCTGTACATCACCAACGCGACCGAAGTCTATAGATCGTGGTTCTGTACGTGTGGGGAAATAATTGTGTAAATATATAAATATAGGGACTAGTTCGGAGAAACTCGAAAGAGAGGTAAACAGGCGCGAAATCTCGCATGGATCCACTTCGACGGGCCCCCTGCCACCAAACTCCGAATATAAACCAAACTAGGAGTGAGGCAACGTTATGTTGATAAAGAACGTTGTTCGGGCATCCTCAAGCCCAAAAGGTTAAAAGTAATGACTAGTAAACACCATTAAGTATCCACTATCCATTACCCCACATCACATCGATGTGAACAACCTCCCTTTGCCTTCTTCATAGCGAGCTTTTGAATTTAAACTAAAATATTAAATTATCACCATATTAATTATGAAAACCCCACAAAAATAAACCAATTATTTAAACTTTAACTTGCAGAATATCTATTATTTGACTCGACTATTAAAATAAATTACCAAATGCTTTATAACTTTAACACAAAACAAAACCCACATTAAAACTGAAATCTTACGACACGAAAACAAATATCACTAGAGCTTGCTATTCAGAGTGGCGAATGTTCCAAAAATGGCCGCCAAAGCAGCGTTCCCTGCTTTTTATACCGATGCTACCCCCACGCAAGCCTGATAAAAGAACCGCTGTACGATTTGCGTCGCTTGGCCACGCGTTCAGAAATCGGTGCCTAATCTATAGTCCAGCTTTCGGGGCCTAATTTATAGTCATTACCCCGTTACTTGGATATTGTTAATATTTATAAATTTTTCTTCAATTTAAAATAATTGTATAATTATTATTAGTATACTTTTAGTTTAATATTTATTCTTTTAATTTTATTATGCATAAACAGACAGATAGATAAATAGATATAATATCTATTGTACGCATCGTCGCAAATCAAATAAAAGAACATGTTTAAAGACTATTGTACAATGGGCCACCCCATCGCTAAGAGCGATCTCTTCCTTCCTTAAATGAATTTATAATATATTTTATTATACTCTATTAGTAACGAATGCTTGGGAACTCAAAGCGTTCCGTTACAACCTGGATGTTGAAAGTCCGGCGCGTGCGCTCCCACTGTGCGAACGTGACGCCTGTTAATACGCTAATCGTGGCTTAATATTACGGGAACTAATAAAGTTTAAAAGATCAAAACAAGAAACTAGTATGGTGCAGTGCAAATTGTGCAATATATCGCTAGCACGAGTGAAAGGGGATAGTATTATGAAGTGTGAGGGAGACTGTGAAGGGGTATTTCACAAAAAGTGTGGCGTAAAAATCAAGGCATTTACCGACACCGGCCTTTGTGACGAATGCCAAATCCCGCAAGCAGGTCAACCTTACATCGAAGTTGATCTATCGAAAACAAGCCCGGTAAAACTAGTAACGGTAACCGTGTTAACATTACTCGATTTCTCTAATGCATTTAATACGGTTGATTTTGATGTTTTGTTAGGGATCCTCAGCTCTATTAACATATCTCCAACGGCAATTGATTGGTTTCGTAGTTACCTGACTGGACGCCGACAGCGGATATGCATTGAAGATACACTTTCATCTTGGTGTACCACTTCCGCTGGGGTACCTCAGGGCGGTGTTTTATCTCCTCTTCTTTTCACGATTTTTATAAAATCCATTACAAATCAACTATCTTCGTCCTACCACCTTTATGCAGATGATTTGCAAATTTACTCACAAGCACCCGTTGATCTTCTTTGCAGTGCCATAAGTACAATTAATTCAGATTTGGAAGTTATAAACCAGTAGGGAAAATCTTATGGCCTCACAGTTAATCCTGCTAAAACTCAGATCATTATCGTGGGGAGCAGTAAAATGCGTTCAAAAATTGACTGGACAAATATTCCAAAGGTAACTTTTGATGGGGTAGCTTTAAGTTTCACCGATCATGTTAAGAATCTAGGACTCCATATCGACGCAAACTTATCTTGGATATTTCAGCTACAAGAAGTAAGTAGGAAATTATTTGCATCCGCTGGGTCCGTAAAAAGACTCCGCAATTTTCTACCCACGGCGACCAAAATTGCGTTGGCCCAATCCCTCCTCCTGCCCATCCTAGATTATGCCGATACTAGTTATCTTGACGTAACTGAAGAGCAACTTGATAAACTTGAGCGGCTTCAAAATTATTGTATACGATTTATATTTGGCTTACGCAAATATGATCACGTCTCCGAGTTCCGCCGTAAACTCAAGTGGTTGCCAATCCGACTTCGCCGGAATGTACATGTTCTTTCCTTACTTTACAATATCCTTTTTGACCCTACCACTCCCTCTTATCTTAAGGAACGTTTTACGTTCGTGAATGATAGACATTCGCGCTCTTTGAGATCATCGGAGAACTTAAGACTAGCTGTTCCAATGCATTCCACCAAATTTTACAGTAGATCGTTTACAGTTCAGGCTATACTGTTATGGAATTCATTACCCACATCTATAAGACTAGCTCAGTCACGGGCAATATTTACAAATAGAGTTAAAGAACACTTTCTAGCTATGTAAGTGTTTTATTCGTATCTAATACAATTATTACTCAAATTAATTTTGGTCGAAAGGAATATAATGCTATAATGTATGTATGTATGTATTTGTATAATATATAATATTATAGATATGTATAAATTATATAAGTATGTTATATTTTATGTATTGGTATAGTCATGTAGGTATTATTTATAACGTATTATTATATGTATGTGTATGTAACGTAATATTGTATGTATATATATTTAAATATAATTCTGCTTAATATTAATTGTGAATTTCAACACTATTGTTTAGTAGTGTACATCAACGACTTCCCTCATTAACATGTTATGTCATTTCCTGTCCTTCCAAAGGTTGTCTGGAAGAGATCGCTCGCATAGCGATAAGACCGCCCATTGTACATTTTTTTTGTTCTTGTGTTTTTATGATACTTTTAAATTATGGCTGGTGTACAATAAAGAGTATTCTATCTATCTATCTAAAACTATTAGCCGAAGTAAATGAAAAACTAGCAATAGTTTTCAACATGAAAAAAACACTAGAAACTATGTGTGAAGGTATAAGTTTCTATGCCGAGAAATACCAACAATTGATAGAAGAGAAGGAAAAAACAGATAAAAGAATAAAGGCATTAGAACATAAAAATTTGCATTTGGAAACAGTAAACAAGTCTCTGGAAGAAAGATTATCCAACTTAGAGGTACATGAAAAAGAAAGAAATGTAGAAATATTTGGATTGGAGGAAAAATCTATTGAAAATTTAGATTCCACAGTAAAAGTCATAGCAGGCAAACTGGGCATGGACATCGTTAACATACATGAAATTAAAAGGGTAGGTGAAGAAAATAAGTGCGGGGCTGCGCGCAATACCAGCACCGTGCGCGGCGACTCTGCTAACGACAAGCAAAAACCGCGGCCGGTTATAATAACCCTATCTACGCGTGCCGCTCGCGACCAGTGGTTAGCGACAAGAAAAACTCACCAAATAACCAATGATGATGTCTTTGCAAACGGAAACAAACAAAGGATCTATGTAAATGAGGATCTTACGAAGTACATGCGTAATATTCTCTGGACAGCGAAAAATGAGCTAAAACCCGCTTATAAATACATTTGGGTACAAAATGGTAGGGTGCTAATAAAAAAAGACGATCCAAATGACAACAAAATAAGATCAATCCGTACATTGAGTGACATAAGTATGTACATAAATAAAATCACTGACAGTAAGTAATGGGTCAGTGTGTAGCTGTGATACTCAGTCTAATTATTATAACAAAATTCGAAGATCAAATATTATATATAAACAATTATATCAAATACAATAATTTCACATCTATAGATAGCTGGCAGCAGGAAATATTACAATGTGATAAAAATTTGAATATTATACACTTAAATATAAGGTCACTGAGGAAAAACTTCGATCAGTTCCAAGTTTTAATTAACAATTCCAAGGAACACTTAGACTTCATTGCATTAAGTGAAATAAACATAAGACAGCAAGAACTACCTTTATATAACATAGAAGGATATGACACATATATAAATACTAGGGAAAACAGAAGAGGCGGGGGGATATTGCTATATGTTAATAACAAATTAAACTTTACAGCAAAGGCACTGAATACTAATTACTGTGAAATGATACATGGACAGCTTTTCCAAGATGGAAGAAAAACGGTACATATATTTATCATTTATCGGCCCCCAAAAACAAATAAACAAGGATTTGTTGAAGAAGTACATAAGTTATTATCTGAGATTCCAGTTGACTGTGAGTTACTACTGATTGGCGATACGAATGTGGATCTTATGTGCAAAACCGGTTCTGGCAGCGTTATCAGAAACCTCGAAGATAATATGAGTGAGATAGGGATGGAATGTGCTTTCCGTGACGTAACACGGGAGGAGGTCTACGGCGACACAGTGACGCAAACGTGTATTGACCAGGTGTGGGTTCGAACCCTGTGCAGTGTGTCCTCTTATGTGTTAAAGTGTAAGGTATCAGATCATTATATCATTGGAGTGTGTCTTGATATTACCAGCTGTGATATTAGTACCATAAATTCCGTAAGTAATAAACAACAACAAACTCAACGGACAATCATAAGTGATAAAAAGGTTATTGGATTACTTGAGAATATTGCATGGACGGACCTTTTGAATTGTAAGTGCCCAATTGATTTATATAATACATTGTACCAAGTTTTTTGTGATGTTTATAATAAGTCGAAAATACAGATAACGATATGTAACAGTAGGAAAAGTAAGCCATGGATAACTGAATCAATTAGAAGAATGATTTATACTAGAGATAAACTTTTTCAAAAATGGAAATCTAATCCTAATGACATGACCTTAAGATTACAATACAATAAATATAGGAATAGAACGAACAAATATATATACAGGGTGTGGCGTAAATAGTGGTCCAAAGCCAAGGGTTCGGCGTACTAGGTATTCAACTATAACATACCACTATTTTTACCCAATTTTACCCAAGGGTTTATAGAAAAACATATTTAAACCTTTTTTATAATTTTTTTTACCCTTTTTCATAAAAATAGATGCAGTTTTCACAATAAACGTTCTTTTCTTATTCCGTTTTCTGTTTCTTACTGCTGGATACATTAGCTATCTAAAAAAAATACTATCTTTGATGTAATTTTTAAGATTTTAATGCAAAAATAGCTTATTTTTAATTTTTAACCCAAACTTTAACTTATCATGGATAATCAGACGCGATTTTTGCAAAAAAAATGTACCACACGCTTAGTGCCCATAAACTTTAAAACATGCCTACTAAATACCGATTTCAAAATGGTATTACAATAGTGGATCCTAATAATAAAAAAAAAGTTATTCGTAATAAAGAAGAAGTTCATCAAAATACTATGGAAATTTAGTTACGTTAATATTAAAGGATTATTTGAAAAAAATGTACTATACTGGCAATGGCAATGCATTCAAAAATATCCTTACAAGATACACATTTTAAAATGCTACAATATTGCTAGATTTACTAAATAAAATTTTTATTTAGTAAACCTAGCAATAGTTACGGCTATTTAATTCGAAAATAACAACCAAGTTGTAGTGATTGAGACCTAACTTAATTGAAATAATAAATAAAAAACATAATGGCGATGTCATTATTTTTATTTATTTATTTATTTATTCAAATAAAACATTACAGTAGTGATTTCTTAAATTAGTTGTAAACATAAACTTATTCAAGTTTTACCGTACACCAGAGTCGTCGATACGCTTAGCATTACACATTAATAGGATCGTGTTGTATAATATTTATGATGTTACTTTAAAGAATACTTTACTTATCGCTAATACTTAATTAATTGCTACATTTAGAAATAGTAAGAGTACATAACAATTTTAAACAACCATTAATAATTTGTGAAATAAAGCCGAAAATAGCAATAAATGTAGTTACATTAATAACAATCAATGTTTTTGACATAATGTTAACAAATTACACCAAATGTTCAAAGTGTCCTCCATGCGCAGCTATACACGCTCTGCATCGACGGATAAATGATCTTTTGATTTGACGAGCAAACCCGCTTTCTTCGATTTCTCGTGCTGCTGTCTGGATTCTAGTCCTCAGTTGCTCGAAACTCGTTATTTCTTCTTTATACACCTTTTCTTTTAGACAACCCCAATAAAAGAAATCCAGTGGATTTAGGTCTGGTGAGCGTGGTGGCCACAATATTGGACCTAAGCGCCCTATCCATCTATTAGGATAATTTGAGTTGAGGTGCTCTCGAACACTAAGAGCATAATGAGCGGGACAGCCATCGTTCTGCAACCACATGTTCTGTCGAACTTCTGGAGCAATATTTTCCATCAGTGAATGTAAGTCATTCTGCAAAAAACTTAAGTACCTTTCTGCGTTTAAGGTGTCTGGCAGTTCATGTGGACCGACTATTTGTCCGTTAATTATTCCGGTCCACAGGTTTATTTTAAATTGGTATTGCGACCTATCTTGCCTTATGAGATGCGGGTTCTGCAGCTGCCAGCTATGCAGATTGTGCAGGTTAAGGTATCCATCTTTTTTGCAGGATGACTCGTCGCTCCATAATATTTTATTAAAAAATTGTGGGTTCTCTCTAATCCTACGCAGCATTTCTCTACAAAACCTTTCTCGTAGCGGATAATCTCTTGGCAGCAACGACTGTACTCTTGCGCTCAGACGCAACAATGAGTTTTTTATTAATAGTAAGTAGAGGTACCAATTGACCTTTTTTTTACCTGAGACATGTTTTACAAAGTCAGTTAGTAACTTAAATCACATTTTATGAGTGCTTAAAACATTTCACATGAATATTAACGTAACAAAATTTCCATAGTATTTTGATGAACTTCTTCTTTATTACGAATAACTTTTTTTTTATTATTAGGATCCACTATTGTAATACCATTTTGAAATCGTTATTTAGTAGGCATGTTTTAAAGTTTATGGGCACTAAGCGTGTAGTACATTTTTTTTGCAAAAATCGCGTCTGATTATCCATGATAAGTTAAAGTTTGGGTTAAAAATTAAGAATAAGCTATTTTTGCATTAAAATCTTAAAATTTACATCAAAGATAGTATTTTTTTAAGATAGCTAATGTATCCAGCAGTAAGAAACAGAAAACGGAATAAGAAAAGAACGTTTATTGTGAAAACTGCATCTATTTTTATGAAAAAGGGTAAAAAAAAGTATAAAAAAGGTTTAAATATGTTTTTCTATAAACCCTTGGGTAAAATTGGGTAAAAATAGTGGTATGTTATAGTTGAATACCTAGTACGCCGAACCCTTGGCTTTGGACCACTATTTACGCCACACCCTGTATAAAGCTAAAAATAAGTTTCGTCAAGAAGAGATAAAGCAGTGTAATAAGAATATTAGAAAAATTTGGGGCAAAATAAACTCATGGGTAGGAAGGGAAAAAAATAGTTTAGATAAGGTTATTATGAAGTACTTAGGTAGAATAGATAACAGATTAGATGTATGCAATAAGTTTTCGACTACATTTACCCAAGAAATCACCGAGATAAAACATGTATGTGCTTATAAGTTTCTGGATAGGTCTAGTTATGTGAACAATAGTCAATTTTCAATAAGATTTCAGAAAGCTTGTCCAGAAGATGTCATTAAAATTATCAATATATTAAGCTGTGAAAAGTCTGCAGGTGTAGATAATATAAGGGTAAAAGAAATAAAACAGCTAAAGTCCCAATTAAGTCCTATATTAGCATTGTTTATCAATTTGTGTGTGGAAAAAGGTCATTACCCGGAACAATTAAAAACTGCACTGATAAGGCCCATTTTTAAGCAAGGTGCACACACAGATTACTCGAACTATAGGCCGATAGCTATACTCTCGGTAATAAATAAAATTGTAGAAAAGTACATTGTAGGCCAAATAAGTACGTTCTTGGAGAAATATAATATCTTGACAAATGCCCAACATGGTTTTAGACGAGGTAGGAGCACGGCTACGGCTCTGGCTCAGTTCTCTGATGATATAAATGAGTACCTCGATCAGCGGAAGCAGGTGGTGGTGATCTTTATTGACTTCAAAAAAGCATTTGATACTTTGGAGCACCACCAGCTGCTTCAAGCTATGCAAGAGTGTGGGATCGGAGGGCCACTTAATACATGGTATTAGCGGGGTTCTGTTGTATATCGATGAAACACAGTTTTTTGTCACACACACGTTTATTGTTCACAATTAAAACACAGTACATATGGATATGTGAAAATTTACAATATTTTGAGCGAGCACGTTTTTGTTTCGCGATACAAAATGGTATGGTGTCACTTCCAAGGAGGTTCGCGGCAGACTGGTTGACCGATTTAACCGCTGCGGCCGGGTGACAACATACTACCTTACGTTTGTAACAAATTATTTACCAAATTATTTAAAAAATACCTTAAACCTAAATATAAAATGAGCGCGTTGCTAACAGTCCCCACCCCAGTGCTGGTTCAGCACTCCTGTGCCAAAGGGATTTTGGCTACGCGCGCCGCGGACCGCTTCAACGTACCCGTCCTAGTGCGAAGTTCAACGACCCTGACTCGGCCGTCTGCACCTGGGAATACTTCCGTGATTATTCCCCTTGTCCACACATTACGAGGGGCTCCTGGGTCCACGAGCAGAACCAAGTCACCCACCTTTAGTGGTTCCTGCTCCTCGTTCCATTTACGCCGTGGTATGAGGTCTGGTAGAACTTCAATCACCCACCTTTTCCAAAACATGTCAGCCAATCGCTGTGACTTACGCCACTGTTTGCGAAGGTATAAGTCGCTGTCGTCGAACTTACCCAGCGTAGGCATATTTGATGCGGTGCCGATGAGAAAGTGATTAGGTGTGAGAGATTCCCCACTTTCAGGTTCCACGGAAACGTGCGACAAGGGACGGCTGTTGACGATGTTCTCAACTTCTGCTAGAAGTGTGTTCAAAACTTCGTCCCTAGGCGCACGCTCCTTCAAGATCACCTTGAGAGAAGTTTTGATACTCCTTATCAATCTTTCCCAAGCCCCACCCCAGTGGGGTGACAAGGGTGGTATGAATGTCCAATCAGCGGAGTTATTTGCAGCTTCGATCCTCAGTGCCTCATTATCAATCTCCAGCAATGACCGTTTGAGTTCAGAATCGGCTCCCCGCAGATTAGTGCCGTTGTCTGACATTAATGACGCGGCCACCCACGCCTGGCTGCCATACGCCTCAGCGCCATGATCATGGCGTCAGTTGTAATAGAATGTACAACTTCAATATGTACCGCACGGACAGTAAGACAGGTAAATATTACCCCATATCGTTTTTCGCGTCGCCGCCCTATTACGACTTCCATTGGTCCAAATAGGTCAATCCCACAGTAGGTGTAAGGTCGCTGGTGATGCGCCATCCTGCACGGAGGTAAGTCGCCCATCCTAGGTACTCGTGGTTGCGCCTTCCTTATCCTACACAGCATACACCGTGAAACTATGTATTTAACTGTAGGCCTCAATTTTAATAACCAATATTTTTGTTTCAGGTTATTAACGACAGTCTCGTGGTTTCCGTGTGCAGCCTTCTTGTGATAATGCTTCACTATCAACCGAGCGACCTGATGCTTACCGTCTAATATTATAGGCCTTTTAGTTTCAGGCGACACTCCATGCACAGCGTCGATGCGGCCACCACAGCGTAGGACTCCATGTTCGTCGAGTATTGGTGACAGGGTAAGTAGCCTACTAGTACGTTCTATGCTTTTACCTTCTATTATTGCACATATCTCCGCACTAAAAGACTCCATTTGAGCTTGCTTTATCAATAAGCATTCTGCCGATTCCATTTCCATCAAAATACTATCATTCTTTTTTCGACATTTGTTTATAAATCGTAACACCGTAGCCATTGTTCTTAATAATTTTAACCATGAAGAAAATCGAGTTGAGTCCGGAACGGGTAAGTTGTCAAATTCCTTTTGAATAAAATTTACGCATTCCAGGTTATCATTGTTCTTGAGAGCGATGACGTCACGCGGCCAACTCGACTGTTCACCAAGAAGAAACGACGGACCTGAAAACCATTCGCTGTTAAACACAGTAACGTCATGAATATCCCTAGTGCCGACGTCAGCGATATTTAACTTCGTGGGTACGTAATTCCATTCTGTAGGTTCCGTCAAATCATCTATTTCGCCCAAACGTGCAGCTACGAATGTTTTATAATTGCGAGCGTCGTTAGTAATCCAATGTAACACCGTAGTCGAGTCGCACCAAATGTACCTTTTTATAATTTTTAATTTATGTTCCTTAGTGATAGTGTCTACAAGCCGAGCCGCGAGCAGTGCTGCCTGAAGCTCCAACCTAGGTATGGTGGTTGATTTCAAGGGTGCAACTCTGCCTTTACTCGCTATAAATGACACATTAATAATCCCGTTATAATCAATCCAACGCCAATAAGCAACCGCACACATTGCCACCGACGACGCGTCACAAAAGACGTGTAGTTGTAGATTGCGATAATAGTCCTTATTGTTAGATGCTTTAGAAGTCATACTACACTCCTTTGACACGGGCTCCGTAGTACGACTGCCGATCGTAGGTGCGCGAGGCGGCTGTAGTGGAGCGGCGGGAGTACATGTCCGTAGCACTTTCGTAGTAGCCGTAGACGACTCGTAGGATGTCTTTGTCATATCCACGGCCGAAGTTGCTACCGTCCTTCCCCGCGCGGCCCGCTGATAGCAGCGTGGTATGCGCAGGTTAGCCACATCTTCTAGCATACTTATCCAGTTGCACCATTTATTTTAAACAACGTCCGATATTGTTTCGTCCCAATCGGTTTTGTCTTTCCAAACATTTTGCAACATTATCTTACCCTGTATGGTAAATGGCGTTAGTAGACCGTAGACATCAAATATTGACATAACGACAGCAAGCATCAATCTTTTGGTAGGCCTACTCTTACCTTGCCTTATGTTCTCAGGAATCCTTTTTAGAGACACGTCAAAGCCGAGTTCGTCTTGGGTTGGGTACCATATCATCCCCAGTGTTCGTTCGCCACCATACTGCTGGTCAACTTTGAACCTTACAGCCGTTTCACCCAAGGCCTCTTTTGGCAAACTACTTAAGACGGCTTCACTGTTACTCGTCCAGTTTCGTATCTCGAACCCGCCCTGTTTGTGGATTTCTGTGACATGTTTTATCATTTCTATGGCAGTGGCGTCGTCCGGCAGGCTATCTACATAATCGTCCATATAATGCTGGTCGAGTATAGCTGCTGTGGCGGCCGGGAGTGATGACTCATGTAGTCGCGCGTTTTTATTCTTAACGAATTGTGCTATGAAAGGCGAGCAGTTTGCACCAAATATAAGGGACGTCATTACGTATGTTTTTACGTCACCGTTTGGGTTATCCTTCCACAAGAAACGCAGTGCATTCTGGTCTTCCGGTATTATTTTAATTCGTAGGAACATATCTTTTATGTCCCCGGCTACCCCTACTTTATGTTCTCGAAATCGGAGCATAATACCGAATAAAGAATTGAGTAAATCGGGACCTGTTAGTAAATAGTCGTTCAGCGATTTACCTTGCACTTTAGCAGCTGCGTCAAATACCAATCTTAACTTTTTCTTGTTAGGATTGTTTACCCCAAAATGAGGTAAGTACCACGTCCTCGGCGATGACTCACTGCTTATCAGCTGTTTGGCAAAATCATTAGTTAGGAGGTGTTCAATGCGTTCTCCATACTTACTCGCGTATTCTTCGTCGTTCAACATTTTTTTATTTATGTTTTTTAAGCGAGACAAAGCATAATGGAAACTGTTGGGTAACTTACAATTGGCATCCTTCCACGGTAAACCGACGTGCCACCTACCGTCGATGAGTCGCGCACTCCTCTTTAGCGCAGCTACCGCCTGCACCTCCTCCCTATTCTGTCGGGGTGTACCTGTTACTCCTAAGGCGTCGATGGAAAAGGAACGGCGGACCTCCTCATGTAGGTCGCGCAGGGTGCGATCGCCCGGGTGCGCCGGGCGCGGCAGGGGCTTCGTCGGTGCTGCCACCGCAAGCAGCAGACTGGTTTGTGAAGCGACCCGCGGCGTGGGCAGCGTGGGAATAACGCCATGGACCGACCAGCCCAGGGGGGTTCGTGTTGCGCACGGCTCATTGATTCTACCCATATTAACCTCTAAAGGAACTAACAAATGGTAAATATCCTGACCTATTAATATCTCTGGTTTACACAAACTGTTACAATCAAATTTTATATTTTTTAAATGACTATATTTATTACATTCGTTAATACTAAATTCTTGGACCGGCAAATTTAATTCATTTACACTACGTACATTAATTTCAAATGAATGAATGAATCATTGCTATACATACTGGATAGGCTCAAATTTACAACAGTAGATTTACATACATAGGCATCATTGTTCCAGGCGCCGCGTACACGCATAGTCTCGTCGCGGCCGCGCAGTCCGGCGCGAGCCGCCAGCTGCGCGCTTATTAATGAAACCGTAGACCCGTCGTCTAACAACGCACTAGCACTGATTATACCGTTAGCACTTATTACTTTGACCGGCACAACTTTTAATAGCACTTTGTTAGTATTCACATTTAAATGCGCGATGGTTTCCGCCGGCAGCGACAGTGGCTGCGGCGGTGATGCACTCGTTCCCGTAGTCTCCAGTTCGGTTCTCGACGCGACGACGTCACGGCGCACGGGGTTATGTAACAGCCGATGATGCGCCCCGCCACAGTTTTCCTTATCGCAGGCGGGCGCGGGACAGGTCTCCCGTTCATGCCGACACAGTAAACATTTGTAACAAAGTCCGTTACGCTTGACGTATTGCCACCGATCCTTTCTTAATGCTTTTAAGAATTGTTTACACTTTGTTATCGGATGATTATCTTTGTTACAAAAATTACATTTCTCCTCTTTCCCTTTAGAGCTTTGAACCAGTACGGTGTGGGAACCCTTCGAGTGACTTTCACGACTTTGGTATCTGTTTTGAATAAAACTCCGTGTGCCCGTTGTAATTAGATTAGCAGTGGTGGATATCTTAATAGCTTCCTCGTGTAAAAATTCTGATAGTATGTCTATTCTTGACTTATTATTTCCATCTTTAAGCTGAGGAAAACTATAATCTGACCACTTTGAGATTAATATCGTAGGAATTTTCGATAAAATTATGTTAGACAAATGAACACCACGTAGGCACTCGTCACGGCCCACTGCTCGAACAGCTGACACGTAGTTCTGTATTTTAACAGAAAAAGGCACAATTTCATTGTGGTAATGCTCTGGTAACGGCTGCAGTTTTTTCAATTCTTGTGTGATTTTAAATATTATAAAATCTGGATTGCCGAATCTAAGCTCCAGTGTAGATATTAGCTGACCTGGTGATGTTGCAGTTATAAGCAGAGCTGCGACGGCGTCCTTGGCAGCACCCTTAAGACATTTTCGTAATCTCCAAACATTTTCTATGTCACTGAAGCCACATATTTTGGTAGATTCATCGTAGGCTTGCTTGAATTGGAGCCATTCAAGCGGATCTCCATGGAATTCGGGTAAGTCCTTTGGCACGCTCATACGACTGAGCAATTGGGTATCGGGTCTATTACTGACCGCAGAAGTGGTTATTTGTTGCAACGCTGTAGCCAGCATCTCGACGGTTCCATGTAGGGGATTCAGCTCGCCCGTTGTGGGGCCCTTAGCGGGGGCGGGCTGTTCCGTTTCCATCTCGTGTTGACTTTTTTCTAACCACTTCTCGACTTCGGTGTGAGTACGTTCACTCTCGCGATCTCCCTCAAGTGGACTGTAATCATCTTCTAAGTCGGCTAGATCTGCCTCGAGGCGCTTGTCTATAAGCTCCATTTGTATTCTAGCCTTCTCTTCTGCTGCTTCCAGTTGTAGTCTCGCGCGTCTCGCTTTGGCGGAAGATGACGCCGAAATGTGCGAGTTATTACGACCATGACACATTGAACCGTCGCGTGATGCTGCACCTCGAATTTTGAGGGGTACTGACGGTTGACGTTGCAGCGGCGGCGCGAGCTGTGCCGTCGCGCCCGCCACAGATGCTGACGGTTTTGGTGGTTGCCCGTGTGGTGACGCTTGTAACTTTACAGGCTCCGATTTTACACTGCATTGAGGGTGTAGTTCCGTGTTACAAGGGTCCATGTTCGCAGACACAATATTTTTGGTGACCTTACGCGTTAGTACCATTTTCGGCGGTGGTGTATGATACATCGATATGACCCGGTTCGAAGTGACCACTTATTAGCGGGGTTCTGTTGTATATCGATGAAACACAGTTTTTTGTCACACACACGTTTATTGTTCACAATTAAAACACAGTACATATGGATATGTGAAAATTTACAATATTTTGAGCGAGCACGTTTTTGTTTCGCGATA
Source organism: Elophila nymphaeata (assembly GCA_955850985.1). NCBI lineage: Eukaryota > Metazoa > Arthropoda > Insecta > Lepidoptera > Crambidae > Elophila > Elophila nymphaeata. The sequence continues at coordinate 11,613 of CATPCV010000045.1, read as the reverse complement.
CAAAATGGTATGGTGTCACTTCCAAGGAGGTTTGCGGCAGACTGGTTGACCGATTTAACCGCTGCGGCCGGGTGACAACATACTACCTTACGTTTGTAACAAATTATTTACCAAATTATTTAAAAAATACCTTAAACCTAAATATAAAATGAGCGCGTTGCTAACACATGGCTTCAAGCCTACCTCACAGATAGGACGCTGAGAACTGTGGTTGATGGAGTAGTTGGGGAACCTAAGCATATCAGATGCGGTGTACCCACCGGATCGGTGTATGGGCCTGTGGGATTTATTATGCATGTGAACAGCATGTCTAATGTGGTACATAACTGCCATATATATATGTATGCTGATGATACATGTCTGGTGTACGCTGATCACGAGCTAAATATAATAGAAAATAGGATTCAAGCTGATTTCACAAATATTATAAAGTGGGCACTTGATAATGGGATAGTTATCAACATAACCAAAACCAAATGTATGCATATACACTCACCCTATCATAGAAGTGTTGAACGCTCGCCGTGCATAATAGGGCACAGCTATGATTGCCTGCATAGCATGCGCGGCAGCATCGCGACACAGTGTGAGTGTGTGGCTATAGAGGTGGTGGGCGAGTACAAGTACTTAGGCTTAGTAATAGAGACTAATTTTTCCTGGAAAATACATATTTTAAAATTATGTGATAAATTACGATCTGTTCTTGTAAAATTCCACCACCTCTGTGCTGTACTGGACAGGGCTACTTTGTTTGTTGTATACTATGCACTCGTAGATTCGCTACTTTCTTATGGACTCGCATGCTATGGACGCACGTTTAAAACATATTTAGATAAGATTAAAGCTTTACAAATTAGATTTATGAAAAAATTAGTAGACAATAAAACAAAAATACGATGTAAAACCACTAATTATGAGCAATTGTTTGTCGAGTGTAAAATCTTGCCAGTGCATGAGAGAGTAGCTCTGTTAGTAGCATTGGATCATTATTGCAACCAAGAGTACAAAAACAGGACTGTAAAACTAAGACCTCGAGATGCACAACATTCTAAGACCTTCGATGTGCCCACTTGTAATAATTATTATGGACAAAGATGCAATAAATATTTAGTTCCAACAATATTCAACAGTCTACCCACAGACATAGAAAGTGCTTCATCTTCAAAAAGGTGTTTTAGATTTAAAACAACAAAAATGCTTCTTAATGTAATCAGTCAAAGGATGACAGGTACATAAAGGTACTACCTGTCCCGGCCACGTGTTGCTGTGGTAATCTCATACTACTGATCTATAACATTGTATCTGCAGTAATATATATATTTGTAATATATATATGTATATTACAAATTTGATTAAAATCGGTTAAGTGGTTTAGGAGTCCATTGCGGACAAGCGACGTGGCACGTAATTTATATACAGGGTGTAAAAGACATGAACAGTCAAACGAAAACCATGTATTCTGCTCACCATTATAACATTTTTTTTCCTTTACACTATACCTGGGAAATTGATAGTTGCGATTTTATTGAAGGTCAAAGTCAAATTTTTTTTAAATTTTTTTTTATGAAAACGTATTCTATATGTTATTTATTAATTATTGTCCAAAGAAACATTATCATTATTTTTAGTATTTCATAACAAAAAATGGCTTCAAAACGTTAGCGTTCAATGTAGCTCACTCGATGGGCACGGATACTAACGAACGGGGCCGCCGTCAAGCAAAAATATCGCGGTTTTGCGAGTTTCGTGCGAGTTGAGCTCTTTACATTGCGCGGTACAATTTGCAATTTTTATTAACACCAAAAAATAAAAATCATTTCCCAGCAATAATTTTTTTGAAATATGTCTTATTTTGATGTATAGAATACATGGTTCTCGTTTGACTGTTCATGTCTTTTACACCCAGTATATTAAGATAATAACTATATCGCTTTTAATTGTTATTAGAGTCATTACTTTATTTTACATGAGAAAGTGTTACAATGATTTTACTTATTTAAGATAACAATGGGAGCTACGTCTGCCAACAAACTGCTGTGCAGTTTGGCAGAAGTATAAAATTTAAGAAGCTTTGTATGAAGGTCTGAATAAACACTTTTTCATTTTTCATTTTTTCATTTGAGTAACGCGATTTATGCCTGGTATTTATATCGATTGAGGAAATCAAGCTTGATGAATCAATGGTTGAATGGATAATTTTGTGTAGACAGAGGAGATCATATCTCTTACGACGCATATGCAGTTGAATCATACCAAATTCTGAGAGCCTGTCCTTGTAGCTGTTGAGTGACCTACCAAGGTTATATTTACGGGAGACGTATTTTAAGCAGCGTCTCTGCACTCTTTCTATGGAATTTGTATGAACGTCATAGTATGGGGACCAAATTGGACAACAATATTCAAGGACACTCCTCACCAAACTAAAGAAAAGACACAAAACGCTGTTAGGTTTTTTAAATTCCTTTGTTGATCTGATTATAAATCCTAATAGTTTATTAGCTCTCTTTGTGATGTGAGAGTAATGGGGGCGGAATGTTAGTTGCTCGTCAAAAAGCACTCCCAAGTCCTTTATTATTTCCTTTCTCTTAAGTTTCTGATTCAGTACAAAATAATCATTATTTAATTTATTCTTCTTTCTCGTGAAAGAAATAACATTGCACTTATCTACATTAAGACACATCTTATTGGATGAGCACCAGTTAGAGATAGTATCTAGATCACGTTGAAGTAACAAGCGCCGCCCTTCATCCCCAACATCAACAAAAACCTTAAGATCATCAGCATACAGAAGAGAGGGACAGGATAGACGACAGATCAGATCGTTTATAAACATGACAAAGAAGAGCGGACCAAGATGCGACCCTTGAGGAACACCTGAAGTAGTCGATATTGTTGATGAAGAATATCCCTTAACGGTAACAAGCTGGGTTCTATTACTCAAGTATGAAATAATCCACCTAAGCAGACATCCATGAATGCCGTAATATTCAAGTTTAAGACTCAACAGAGAATGGCTAACCTTATCGAACGCCTTGCTAAAGTCCAAATAAATAGCATCAACTTTACCTCCAGATGCAAACTTCTGACAAAGGTAATTCTTAAATTCCAAAAGGTTACTCAACGTAGATCTTTTCCTGACGAATCCATGTTGCTTCTCAGATACAAATCTACTTAGGTGATGGTAGAGAGGAATATATGTTAAAGATTCAAACAGCTTAGCTATACAAGATAAAATACTGATTGGTCGGTAGTTAGTGCAACATGTTTTGTCCCCAGATTTGAATACAGGGATAATGTGAGCGATTTTCCAAAGCAAGGGGAAAATACCTGTCGCTAAAGATTTATTAAAAAGTATAGCCAGCGGGAAGGATAGTTCTTCAGAACAGTTCTTTATAAATTTAGGAGGGATCTCGTCAGGCCCAGCACCTTTCCGTACGTCAAGTTGCTTAATTTTGTGGCATATGTCTGTACGACTTATGTTTAACTCATGCAGTGTCAAGTCAGGAACGTGGTCAGGCATGTTAGTTAGCTCATAAGATTGAGAGTTGGAAGGTGAGTCATAAACTGATCCAAAGTATTCTGAGAAGAGTTCACAGACACCCTGGCCATCATAATAAGTTTTATTGTTGAAAGTCATCATGTGGGGAATAGACGAACCACCCTTCCTGTCATTTATGTATCGCCAGAACATTTTGGGATCATCGTCTAAGGACTCCTCGACTGAGTTCAGAAATATTTTGTGACAGGCTGAAGTCAGAGATTTACACCTACGTCGTAGTAAAGAGAATGTGTCGTAATCTCTAGGGTTAGCAAATCTTTTGTAACGCTTATGGTATTTATTTTTTTCCCGTATACAGCGTATCAAAGCCCGGCTGTACCAAACGGGGTATTTGTTTGTCGTATTTCTTGCAAGTGGGGTATTCTTCGAAATAATTTCATTAATTTTATCGTAAAATACTTCAAGGCTTTTATTAACATCATCGGACGAAAGCAGGTCATCCCAATTAACATTATTGAGTTCAGATTTCACATTGACATAATTACAGCGATTGAAATTAAAACGCTTTTTAAACTTGGGCTTAATTACTTTGTCCATACCACAATCGAAAATATACATGCAATATGCAAGATGGTGACTATCCAAACGACACAAAGGTTCCGTTTCCCTAATCGAGACGGAGTTAGAAGGTAGATTGGAGAGAATGAGATCGAGGAACCGATTATTTTTGTTAGGAATGGTATTGAGTTGGGCCAAGCTACAAGTATGCATTGTTTCCATGAGAAGAACAGCCCTTCGATCCTGTGGATTCATTGGTGTAAGTAGGGTTGATTCTACTTGTTTAATCCATGATATATTTGCGGAATTAAAATCTCCAAGTATGACAAAACTATCATTACAACTCAAGTCGAGTATTACCCTCTGAGTGTTATGATGAAAAGCTGCAATATCCTCAATCGATAAGTCAGGCGGCAAATAACAAAGGCAAATATGCAAAGATGGTACACCGTATTTATTTGAGAAGACAGTTAGCCACACATCCTCAACCCTGCTCTCCCAAGATGTTTGTCTGAGCACATTTAAATGGCTTTTGACAGCCACAAGAACACCTCCTCCTCCTTGTTTCTTAGAGCACGCTTCCTCCCGATCGCGTCTATAAACATTGTATCGGTTATCCGCAAACTCATGGTCGAAAATGCTGCTATCAAAATTACTTTCAGTCAGACATACAATATCATAATCATTATTTAATAAATTTAAGTATATATCATTTAACTTCGATCTAGCTCTACCTACATTTTGAAAAAAGACACTAACCATATTGGATACAAGAACAAAGAACCAAGTAATGAAACTAATTATAAACAATAAAAATTAAAAATAAACACAAAATACACATAAAGCTACTTTTTCATCTTATTGAGACAGTCCGAGTTTGTAATACGAATAGCTGCGGCCCCCTCGTCCTTGCGCACATATATCTGACCGTACTTTATCCACACGTACTTGAAGCCAACCTCCCTGGCCATCCGTCTCGCCACCGCATGCAAGACTTTTTGCTCAGGAGACAGATGCTCCGTAACGAAAATCCTACATGTTTCGCCCGGAATTCCGAGATCCAACGAGGTCAGTCCAACGCCAGTGTGTCCATTATTATATTTGTGAGCCGCAGATAAGACAGAGTCCCTAATACGGGGAGTAGAGAACGTTACAACAATGTTACGAGGCCTGCTAGAAGCATTATTAAGCTTTGCAACTCTACGACACGCACTGATATTCCTGTCGTCTATTGCGATCTTCAGTGTTTCACAAAGCTTCTTGAATAAATGCACTACATTTTCGTTTTTACGCTCGAGAACAGCTTGCAACTCAATATTACAACTGCGTGATACTTTTTCAATTCCAACTAGACGAGTATTGAGTCTGTCCATTTCCAATTGAAGCCTGGCATTCTCGGCCTCCAGGCTTTTTATAGTATTAGTGCTTCTGGCAATACATTCCCGCAGTTCCTTTTGATCAGCGCATATGAAGTCGGTCGTTGCACTAAAATCGTCCTTGAGATTTTTCATCGCACTTCCTATCTCGCTCTCCACCATCTCTCTGACATCGTCTCTCAATGCTTTACGGAAATTTTCCATGAAAACCGTGAGAGTCGAGCTAAGCTTCTGATCTAAAAGGATGCTTATCTTATCCATTGTAACCTCGTCCCTAATGACACTGTCAATTCTTGAGATCTCAGCCGTAGCCAAGGGAGACGGAACTGGAGCGGTAGTACTTTGTTCTATATCGTATGACATGTTCATGGAATCATCACTACTCGGCATCAAATTGTTACGGCGCACAGGGGTATTGTCATTTGAACATGCACGCCGCGTGACATTACTGCATGTTGGGCATATCTAATTCGACAACTGGTCACTTGTTTATGCAGTGAAGGCTTGTCTCTCAATATTCAGACACTGGTAGTGATATTTACCGTGACATAATCGACATTTCATAGATTCCTTTATGTTTAATATTTTATTACATGCGTTGCAATTCATTGTAGGCATTGTATTGCGCTGGGTATAAAATGTAGGTTCAATATAATAAAAATTGCGTAGAATTATGCAAAAATATTTAAAAAAAACTATTAAGCAATAAGCAACGGCGCAGCAAAACAGTAACAATTATTCAAGCCTCAATTCATTTCACTCACATCCATAGATTAATATAAGTAACATCCGTACAAGTCGCGTGTAGCTACCGGCCGCTTATTTTGACCGGATCGCGCTAAGTGCCCGTGGCTCAGCGGATGTACGGACCTGCGACGCAGCCAAGAAGACGGAGTTCGATCCCCGCAGGCGGCGCGAAATTTAATAAATATTTCGAACCTTTCTTCCAATGTAGGGGGCTCCAGACATCAGCACCGCGTCTACCAATAATATGATGGGGCGAAGCCCCGAGGCACCTCACAACTTTTAAAATTAAAATTAGATATTCAATAAACACTTTCGACACGTCTGTTCGCAGTAAGTTTCTCGGACGAAAAAAAAAGAATATATTGCCTATTGCCCGAGATGATTGTTGTGTAGGTTGTGAATTATGATATAATGTTGATTGAAAATTTGATTCGTTTGTTATGGGTTGTTTAAATGTAGGGTCGTGTAGTAGTGTATGATGCTTACCCTTGCAGGTTCTGCATCGACTGGCTCGGCAGTTCAGAACCATATGGTTCGATCCTAGGCAATTGAGGCACAATCGTAGCCTCTTAATCGTACGAGTGCGTGATTCTGTGTTCATGGCTAGGAATTTGGCACATTGGTTAATGTAATGGGTGTCCATACAATAAGGGCATCGATTACCAGGGTTACCTTTTAATCTCTGCGGAGATGAGCTTGGTTGGGTCGTCGCTACAAACGCCTTTCGCATCACATTGGTTTTGCTCTCATTGGGTTGGCCGGGATTCAGTGTCTCCAACAAGTCAGCCCGCGACCTCAGGAAGGACTTGAACTCCTGTAGTGTCGGTAACTCCTTGGATCCCACCTTTTCCTCCCATCTCCTCTGTAATGACGGTTCTAGTTTAGCTGACAAGAAAAAAATTATGAGTAAGTCCCAGTTCTCTATGTCTACATTAAGGGACTTAATTGTACGCAAATGTTTTGACATGTTATCTAAAAGGTTTCTTAGTGCGTTCGAGGCATCTGTAATTGTATTAATGTGAAATAGTGCCTGCCAGCGACGCGATTTCTAGTTTATGTTTTTTTTGTTAAGTTTTCGCAGTGAATTTGAAACTCTGTAATTTTTAAAAATAAAGTTGGGTAGTTCTGTGTCGAGTTGCGGGTCGGTCGTTTAAATGTCAAAAAAGTCAGTTGGTTTTTTAGAAAAATCCTGCTAAGTCGCTAAAAGTACTCGCTGCTCGATTCAAAACGTTTTTTATCCATAAATAATTGTTTCGTTATTTACTATCACCAACAGTGCCCTCAAATGATTATTAATAATAATTCTGGGGTTATTGTACCGCTCGCACAACAGCTTCCACGCCAAGTGGTAGCTATCTTCACTATATTCTAGTGATGCAATAACCTCCAGCGCACTATCTTTTAGGCACGTTCGTAATTATTTGTATTTTTGAATAGGTTTTAAATTGCTTTGATTAATTATTGCGTCAAAGGTATCACGGAATTCTATCCAATGTTGTATATCTCCCTCAAATGTTGGTAAAATAATTTCTGGGTATTTAATGTTATCGCTAGTCCCATTTGTCTCTAATTTCCTATCTTCTAGGAGACTAGACGTGTTATTGTCTGCAGGTTGCAGTCTGCATTGTTGGGCTTCAAAATATTTCGACTCAAAGGCCTCCCTCTCCACTAACTGAGCTTCATAGTCTGAGCTCATCAGCTCCATCTCGTCCTGACATGACTCAAATTCAGTGAAGATTGATTTGATCCTATTTGTTCGTAACTCTAATTCTATTATTTTGTCAGCGGATAGTATGATGTCTAAGCTCTCAAAATATTTTATGAATATTGTGATCTTACCCTTTAAAATACCCCGATTTTTTATTAATTTTTGTAGGTTAGTGGTTTCTACTTTACCTTTTTCGCTCGACATTATGAAGGGATACTAAATATAAGGGAAAATTATATAAAATAGGTAATGGGATGGGAAAAAAAAAGGATTGCCAACTCACGTGCTCAGAAGGTACTTAGCCTCAAATTCCTGTCGTTGCTTTCAACCATATGCGTCCGTATGGGTGTATGAATATGCGTATGTTTGTTCCACGTGTTTCCTCCAATCTGTATGAATCCACACGAATACATACACCAAACCTCTGGTTTTTCGGTTTTTGCCAATATTTGTTAGTATATTTGGAGATTCTTCCAATATTTTCTCCGCCTCGTGTTCTTCTTATTACGTTGGATGTATGGTCCCGTAATGCCGCCTCGTTTTACAGTTTCCGGAACCCTAATGCCGCCTACTTGATTAGACCATCCAATCCAATCGTCGGGGTCACCATGTAAAATTGTGTTCGTACTTTGGTAATAAAAGATTCGAGTTATCTTAAACTTGGGTTTATATTGGTATAAAACAAACATAAATTTCCTTATTGCTAATACAGATTCCAATGGGCAAGTGAAAAGAGTGAATGCAATACAACGAGCGAATGGAGTCCACCGACTGGTGAATGAATGATCGAATGACCCACAGATAATACAATAAATGAGCGAATGGGTTAAAAACTAAAAATTATATCGGCCAACGCCATCTATACCATATTTGACAGATATGCGCGAGAGTTGCTAGGTAACGGTTACAGTTAATTTGGATAGATGGCGCTGTCCAACATAAGGTGCCTAGGTAAATAGATACAAGCCATGGCGCTGTCTAACAGATATCAACGAGAGTAGTTGTCGCTTTGTGTTACATTCGCCATCAAAATCTATCTTGTTTATAAACAGGGTATCCATCGGAGGTCTAACGTTTTTCGAGATTCAGAGCATCTGAAATCAAAGGGCCCGTCCAACTGGTTCGCTGACAAATGGTTTAGTAGCTTAGGATCGTTAGCTGCCCATTTTCTTAAGTTCATCCCTGCGCCTTTCAGAATTTCAATTAATTGACGCTGCAATTCCTTTGTTTCCGCTAGAGAGTTATGGCCACTCAGCAAATCGTCCATATAGAAGCTTTTTTCTAGTGCTGCGGATGCAAGAGGATATTTTAGTGTGTCATCTTTAGCTAGCTGTCTAAGTGTGCGCATTGCTAAGAATGGGGCTGCCTTTGCTCCAAAGATTACCGATGTAAGGAAGTATTCCTGGAGCGGCTCATGCGTAGAATATCGCCAGATGAATGATTGAAGGTGCTGGTCATCTTCCCTTATCAGAATCTGCCAGAACATCTTCTCTATATCAGCGGTAATAACATATTTATATTGCCGCCAAGTAACAAGGATTGTAAGTCACGTTGTAAGTTTGGGCCACACTCCATTACATCATTGAGGTTAAACCCAGTGCTTGTTTTTGAAGACGCGTTGAATACAACTCGAAGGCTCGTAGTGGTAGAATCATGTTTCATCACCCCGTGATGTGGTAAGAAACACGGAGGTTCATAATTCTCGACTGCTGGTGCTTTGCGCATGAGTCCTAAATCGTTATATAGGAAGATCGGTTATTACTCGTGGAATAACAGACGCTTCTGTGTTAAAGCAATAATCATCGTAAATAGACTTGCACTCTAGAGTAACAAGGCTTTTGCTATGCTTAGGGCTGGCACCTACGCCGGATACCGATGCACTGAACTTCTTCCGTGGTAACCCTAACAACTGAGCGCCGTTTTCTGATATCAACGTAATCTGAGAACCCTGATCCAGAAGTGCCCTTAATGTTACGTAATTACCATGGACATCCTTTATCTTTAACAAAACAGTAGCTAATAAAACTTCTTCATCGTTAGTACTGACGTGATTCGCAACATGAGGCTTATTCGTATGCGGTTTAGCTGATGATGTAGGTTGAGATGCTATGTATGGCTTCGGTTTTGTCTCCGCCATAGGTACCGCTGTCGAGCGTGACAACCCTACAAGCCCATCATGCAATATCGTATGATGTTCATTATTGAATTCTTTGCACCTTTTAATTGAGGTACATTTATCGCTAGAGTGTTTGAATAAACAATTAATACAAAGGTTTAATTTCGCAACTGTCCTCAATTTTAGTTCCGCTGGCATGTTATAAAATTTGTGGCATTTATAGAGCTCGTGATCGAAATTACATAGAGGACACGTGGATGTAATTGCAGCTTGATATCCTCTAACTGGTTGACTATAGTTGTAGTTTCGTTTCTGGCCATAAGGATGTTTAGGATAACACGCTAAGCTGGCTTCGTCTGGACTATACTATCTCTCTCTCGCTTGTGAAGAGGCTCGAGTGCAATAAATTTACTCTCAAGGAACGTTAGTAATTCTTCTAATGAGGCTAAATCCCTGGGAGACTTGCGAGCTTCCTTGTAGGCGCTGTAGGTGTCGCTATCTAACTTTTTAGTCAGCAGATGGACCAGAATTGGATCCCAAGTATTGGTATCCACGCCAAGATTGTGGATAGCATGGATACATTTGGTTGTGGTATCGTAGAGTAGTTTTATCTCGTTTGCCGTCTGTTTGTTTATGCTGGGCTGATTTAGAAAAATCTTGATATGCGTAGTGAATAAAACTTAGGGATTATTATAGCGATGAGTTAGAATTTCCCATGCTACGTCATAATTATCCGCTGTAATATTTAAATGCTGAATTAAACGCTCAGGTTCTCCTTTAACTCTACCTTTTAGGTGTTGCATCTTCTGCGCCTTGGATAAAAACTTGTTATTATGAATTGATTCAGTGAATAAGTCGAAGAAAGTCGGCCAACGGGTGTATTTACCCGTGAAAGTAGGTATTTCTAGTAGAGGAGTAGCATGCTGCATGTGAGATGTGGCGCATAGTTTTTGATACAATGCCTTTTTTGTTCGCTTAAATAATGTCTCCTGTCTAATAAATTCCTCTTGATAAATTTCGTCTGTACCTTCTAGAATATCGTCTATTTCTAGATGTAGCTTATCGATATCGTTCCATCGTGACTGGATGCTGCGTAGCTCATCTTCGAGTTCCCATTTCTCGGAGAATTTGCTTACCTCTATGCTAGTTATTAAGCGTCTGAACGCTCGGAAATTTGTTCTTTGAAGGGATAAAGATTCATCAATCTTAGTTTTACAGTCGCTCATTTTCCCAATCTCACCTATAGCTATAGGTGAGATCGGGAAAATGAGCAACGAGTACCTGATCCTGACCCTACCGGCACTGAACTCTCCCCATAGACAGTCTAATGTATCTAACCGTATCGTAAGATATTCCGATGTTTTTCGATATGCTGGATCCTTACCGAAGTTGGATCCAACTCACTGGATTTCGCTGACAAACTCTCCTTGACGAGCAAATAATGTTTCGTACTCCATCGTTAAAAAGCAGTAAAAAATAAACGATCTTACTTGAACGTTGCAAGGCGAGTCAAAAATGTATCGCTGACGCTGATGTACTGTGTGAGTTGTCCAACCCACGGGAACGCTGCTGTAGTCCTCGATGATTGCTTACAAATATTAGGCACAAA